>WEDG01011674.1:0-42745 GCA_017591395.1 Schistocephalus solidus
TCAGCTCTTCCGAAGAGAACATTGAGAAATGGTTGCATAACGCGATTGAGATGACAATTCCAGGTCAATGTGCCATCTTGCGCAGGCTGTTGAAGTCTTTTTTTCTTCAAAAAAAGGCTTTTTACGCGAGCCTTTCTCTTCAAGGCGTCTTTTGGTACTGCGAACTTACACTCCGATTGTATGACCGCAACCATGAACGTGCTTTCCAAGAATGAATGTCGAGCGTTTGCGAAAAAACACATGCTGGTGATTCTCAAATACATGTTTAATCAAACTTGTTAACAAAATCATCAAGCAAGTGAAAATGTGGATTTCCGATCAAAGTCAACTTCTCTTTGATTAACAAAATGGATTTCGCGGTGGTAGTCCATGTCTTACGAAAGTGCTCTTCACACATGTACAATACACTTAAGCACGCGGCGAAGGCAAATAGGTACACGCTGACTTTATTGACTTTATAAAAGATTCCGAAAACTTTCTTTACCAACATCTACTGCTAGAACAGTCTAGTGTAGGAATTCGCGGAAACGTCATTATTTGCACACAGGATATTATAACCTATCCATTTTCATTATTTGCCGATGTATTACCCACCACATTGTAAAAATCAGAAGACTAAAAGCGAAAACAATCTTTTCCTTAATAACACCGGGAAGAAATAACATAAACGAAGGCTTATGTCACTTACTTCCAATGAAAAAGGCTGGAAGGGAGGCAAATGCAAAAAAATCCATCCTACCATCTACAAACCTATTGACACTAAGACAATGTTGCATTACCATTCTTACCTTCAGTAGTAACCGTGTGCTCGTCTTCATTCAGCTGCCTTCGCGTTGTGCCTAAATCATGACGAAGAAGTGTTATGGAAAGGTTATAGTCCCTGTTTCCACATAGTTGCATATGATACCAGCGTGCACTGCATACAGTGGAGCTAGGTAGAGGGAAGTCTATACATTGTTTTTTTACCTTCTGATTCCCTTGTCACAGATGTGGACTCTGCTTTAGTGCTTGTAGGACCAACTGCAAAACAAATAAATAAATAATCTCAATTTGAAAATTAAGTTCGGAAAACCCAAAATCACTAGTTGCACAAAAAATACCACTGCATCCTAGTCAAATAGCACTCTGATTCTTCTCTTCTATTCTTGCCTTCAAACCGACCAAATGAGAAATGCCTGCAATTTTGATGTTGGAGTTGCCGCCGCATTAGCACTCATCTTTTACACGCACACTTCACACATCAATAAAACCGGGATCGCTTCAGTTATTCATGCACGCATGTAGCTACATAAGACTGAAATTCCATGAATGACTGAGTAGATTCTGCACTTGAAAGAGTCAGTTTCTTCGAAGAGAACATTTTTAAATCGTTGCTAAACGTGACTGAGATGACATATATAGGTCAATGTGCCATCCCGCTCCGGCTATTGAAGTCTTTAGCTTCACAAAAGCCAATACACGAGACTTCCTCTTCTAGGCGTCTTTGGCTACTGCGTGCTTACACTCTGATTGTATGTCCGCAACCATGAACCTGTTCTTCAAGAATGGATGTTGTGCGTTTGCGAATAAACACATACTGTTGATTCTCAAAAGTTTTTTTTATCAATGTTATTAACAAAATAATCAAAAAAGTGAAAATGTGAATTTCCGAGCCAAGTCACCTTCTCTTTGATAAAAAAAAATTGATTTCGCGGTGGTAGTGAATGTCATATGAAAGTGCTCTTCACACATGTATAATACACTTAAGCACGCGGCGAAGGCGATCGGGTACACGCTGCCTTTATTGACTTCTTAAAAGCCTCCGACAACTTTCTTTACCAACATCTACTGCTAGAACAGTCTAGTGTAGGAATTCGCGAAAAAGTAATTATGTGCACACAGGATATTATAACCTATATATTTACATTATATGCCGATATAATACCTACCACATTGTGCAAAACAGAAGACTTAAAGCGAAATCAAACTTTTTCTTAAATACACCTGGAAGAAATAACATAAACGAAGGCTAATGCCACTTACTTCCAATGTTAAGGGCTGGAAGGGAGGCAAATGCAAAAAAATCCATCCTACCATCTACATACCTATTGACATTGAAAAAAGTTTGCATTACCATTCTTACCTTCGGTAAAAACCGTGTGCTCGTCCTCATTTAGCTGCACTCGTGTCGTGCCTAAATCATGA
Organism: Schistocephalus solidus; assembly: GCA_017591395.1. Classification (NCBI taxonomy): domain Eukaryota; kingdom Metazoa; phylum Platyhelminthes; class Cestoda; order Diphyllobothriidea; family Diphyllobothriidae; genus Schistocephalus; species Schistocephalus solidus. Next base: position 2,185 of record WEDG01011674.1, read on the forward strand.
CGAAGAAGTTTAATGGTGAGGTTAAAGTCCCTGTTTCCACATGGTTGCATATTATACCAGCATGCACTGCATACAGTGGAGCTTGGTAGAGGGAAGGCTTAACATTGCTGGTTTACCTTCTGATTCCCCGGTCACAGATGTGGACTCTGTTTTTTTGCTTGTGGGATCAACTGCAAACCAAAAAAATAAATAATCTCCTTTTGAACATTTAGTTCGTACAACCCAAGAACAGTAGGTGCACACAAATAACCCTACAGCCTAGTCGCATAGCATTCTGTATCTCCTATTCTATTCTTGCCTGCCAACCGACTACATGAGAAACGTATGTAATTCTGATGTTGTAGTGGCCACCGCATTAGCACTCATCTTTGTCAAGCACACTTCAGCCGTCAATACAACCGTGATCGCTTCAGTTACTCATGCACGCATGTAGCTACAAAAGACTGAAATTCTATGAATGACGGAGTAGTATCTGCGCTTGAAAGTATCAGCTCTTCCGAAGAGAACATTGAGAAATGGTTGCATAACGCGATTGAGATGACAATTCCAGGTCAATGTGCCATCTTGCGCAGGCTGTTGAAGTCTTTTTCTTCAAAAAAGGCTTTTACGCGAGCCTTTCTCTTCAAGGCGTCTTTTGGTACTGCGAACTTACACTCCGATTGTATGACCGCAACCATGAACGTGCTTTCCAAGAATGAATGTCGAGCGTTTGCGAAAAAAACACATGCTGGTGATTCTCAAATACATGTTTAATCAAACTTGTTAACAAAATCATCAAGCAAGTGAAAATGTGGATTTCCGATCAAAGTCAACTTCTCTTTGATTAACAAAATGGATTTCGCGGTGGTAGTCCATGTCTTACGAAAGTGCTCTTCACACATGTACAATACACTTAAGCACGCGGCGAAGGCAAATAGGTACACGCTGACTTTATTGACTTTATAAAAGATTCCGAAAACTTTCTTTACCAACATCTACTGCTAGAACAGTCTAGTGTAGGAATTCGCGGAAACGTCATTATTTGCACACAGGATATTATAACCTATCCATTTTCATTATTTGCCGATGTATTACCCACCACATTGTAAAAATCAGAAGACTAAAAGCGAAAACAATCTTTTCCTTAATAACACCGGGAAGAAATAACATAAACGAAGGCTTATGTCACTTACTTCCAATGAAAAAGGCTGGAAGGGAGGCAAATGCAAAAAAATCCATCCTACCATCTACAAACCTATTGACACTAAGACAATGTTGCATTACCATTCTTACCTTCAGTAGTAACCGTGTGCTCGTCTTCATTCAGCTGCCTTCGCGTTGTGCCTAAATCATGACGAAGAAGTGTTATGGAAAGGTTATAGTCCCTGTTTCCACATAGTTGCATATGATACCAGCGTGCACTGCATACAGTGGAGCTAGGTAGAGGGAAGTCTATACATTGTTTTTTACCTTCTGATTCCCCTTGTCACAGATGTGGACTCTGCTTTTAGTGCTTGTAGGACCAACTGCAAAACAAATAAATAAATAATCTCCATTTTGAAAATTAAGTTCGGAAAAACCCAAGATCACTAGGTGCACAAAAATACCACTGCATCCTAGTCAAATAGCACTCTGATTCCTCTTCTATTCTTGCCTTCAAACCGACCAAATGAGAAATGCCTGCAATTTTGATGTTGGAGTTGCCGCCGCATTAGCACTCATCTTTGTCACGCACACTTCACACATCAATAAAACCGGGATCGCTTCAGTTATTCATGCACGCATGTAGCTACATAAGACTGAAATTCCATGAATGACTGAGTAGATTCTGCACTTGAAAGAGTCAGTTTCTTCGAAGAGAACATTTTTAAATCGTTGCTAAACGTGACTGAGATGACATATATAGGTCAATGTGCCATCCCGCTCCGGCTATTGAAGTCTTTAGCTTCACAAAAGCCAATACACGAGACTTCCTCTTCTAGGCGTCTTTGGCTACTGCGTGCTTACACTCTGATTGTATGTCCGCAACCATGAACCTGTTCTTCAAGAATGGATGTTGTGCGTTTGCGAATAAACACATACTGTTGATTCTCAAAAGTTTTTTTTATCAATGTTATTAACAAAATAATCAAAAAAGTGAAAATGTGAATTTCCGAGCCAAGTCACCTTCTCTTTGATAAAAAAAAAATTGATTTCGCGGTGGTAGTGAATGTCATATGAAAGTGCTCTTCACACATGTATAATACACTTAAGCACGCGGCGAAGGCGATCGGGTACACGCTGCCTTTATTGACTTCTTAAAAGCCTCCGACAACTTTCTTTACCAACATCTACTGCTAGAACAGTCTAGTGTAGGAATTCGCGAAAAAGTAATTATGTGCACACAGGATATTATAACCTATATATTTACATTATATGCCGATATAATACCTACCACATTGTGCAAAACAGAAGACTTAAAGCGAAATCAAACTTTTTCTTAAATACACCTGGAAGAAATAACATAAACGAAGGCTAATGCCACTTACTTCCAATGTTAAGGGCTGGAAGGGAGGCAAATGCAAAAAAATCCATCCTACCATCTACATACCTATTGACATTGAAAAAAGTTTGCATTACCATTCTTACCTTCGGTAAAAACCGTGTGCTCGTCCTCATTTAGCTGCACTCGTGTCGTGCCTAAATCATGACGAAGAAGTTTAATGGTGAGGTTAAAGTCCCTGTTTCCACATGGTTGCATATTATACCAGCATGCACTGCATACAGTGGAGCTTGGTAGAGGGAAGGCTTAACATTGCTGGTTTTACCTTCTGATTCCCCCGGTCACAGATGTGGACTCTGCTTTTGTGCTTGTAGGGATCAACTGCAAAACCAAAAAATAAATAATCTCCTTTTGAACATTTAGTTCGTACAAACCCAAGAACAGTAGGTGCACACAAATAACCCTACAGCCTAGTCGCATAGCATTCTGTATCTCCTATTCTATTCTTGCCTGCCAACCGACTACATGAGAAACGTATGTAATTCTGATGTTGTAGTGGCCACCGCATTAGCACTCATCTTTGTCAAGCACACTTCAGCCGTCAATACAACCGTGATCGCTTCAGTTACTCATGCACGCATGTAGCTACAAAGACTGAAATTCTATGAATGACGGAGTAGTATCTGCGCTTGAAAGTAGTCAGCTCTTCGAAGAGAACATTTGTGAAATGGTTGCTATAACGCGACTGAGATGACAATTCAGGTCAATGTGCCATCCCTTGCGCAGGCTATTGAAGTCTTTTTCTTCAAAAAGCCTATACACGAGACTTTCTCTTCTAGGCGTCTTTTGGCTACTGCGTGCTTACACTCCGATTGTATGACCGCAACCATGAACGTGCTTTCAAGAATGGATGTCGAGCGTTTGCGAATAAAACACATACTGTTGATTCTCAAAAGATGTTTTTAATCAAACTTGTTAACAAAATCATCAAGCAAGTGAAAATGTGGATTTCCGATCAAAGTCACCTTCTCTTTGATTAACAAAATGGATTTCGCGGTGGTAGTGAATGTCATACGAAAGTGCTCTTCACACATGTACAATACACTTAAGCACGCGGCGAAGGCAAATAGGTACACGCTGCCTTTATTGACTTTATAAAAGATTCCGAAAACTTTCTTTACCAACATCTACTGCTAGAACAGTCTAGTGTAGGAATTCGCGGAAACGTCATTATTTGCACACAGGATATTATAACCTATCCATTTTCATTATTTGCCGATATAATACCCACCACATTGTAAAAATCAGAAGACTTAAAAGCGAAAATCAAACTTTTTCCTTAAATAACACCGGGAAGAAATAACATAAACGAAGGCTTATGTCACTTACTTCCAATGAAAAAGGCTGGAAGGGAGGCAAATGCAAAAAAATCCATCCTACCAACTACAAACCTATTGACACTAAGACAATGTTGCATTACCATTCTTACCTTCAGTAGTAACCGTGTGCTCGTCTTCATTCAGCTGCCTCGTTCGTGCCTAAATCATGACGAAGAAGTGTTATGGTGAGGTTATAGTCCCTGTTTCCACATAGTTGCATATGATACCAGCGTGCACTGCATACAGTGGAGCTAGGTAGAGGGAAGTCTTAACATTGTTTTTTACCTTCTGATTCCCTTGTCACAGATGTGGACTCTGCTTTAGTGCTTGTAGGATCAACTGCAAAACCAAAATAAATAAATAATCTCCTTTGAACATTTAGTTCGTACAACCCAAGAACAGTAGGTGCACAAAAATAACCCTACAGCCTAGTCAAATAGCACTCTGTATCTCCTCTTCTATTCTTGCCTTCAAACCGACTACATGAGAAACGTATGTAATTTTGATGTTGGAGTTGCCGCCGCATTAGCACTCATCTTTGTCACGCACACTTCAACCATCAATACAACCGGGATCGCTTCAGTTATTCATGCACGCATGTAGCTACATCAGACTGAAATTCCATGAATGACGGAGTAGTATCTGCGCTTGAAAGAGTCAGCTTCTTCCGAAGAGAACATTTTTAAATCGTTGCTAAACGCGATTGAGATGACAATTCCAGGTCAATGTGCCATCTTGCGCAGGCTGTTGAAGTCTTTTTGCTTCACAAAAAGGCTTTTACGCGAGACTTTCTCTTCTAGGCGTCTTTTGATACTGCGTACTTACACTCTGATTGTATGTCCGCAACCATGAACCTGTTTTCAAGAATGGATGTTGTGCGTTTGCGAATAAAACACATGCTGGTGATTCTCAAATACATGTTTTAATCAAACTTGTTAACAAAAATAATCAAAAAGTGAAAAATGTGGATTTCCGATCAAAGTCACCTTCTCTTTGATAAAAAAAATTGATTTCGCGGTGGTAGTCCATGTCATATGAAAGTGCTCTTCACACATGTATAATACACTTAAGCACGCGGCGAAGGCAAATCGGGTACACGCTGCCTTTATTGACTTTATAAAAGCTTCCGACAACTTTCTTTACCAACATCTACTGCTAGAACAGTCTAGTGTAGGAATTCGCGAAAAAGTAATTATGTGCACACAGGATATTATAACCCTATATTTACATTATATGCCGATGTATTACCCACCACATTGTGCAAAACAGAAGACTTAAAAGCGAAAATCAAATCTTTTTTTCCTTAAATAACACCTGGGAAGAAATAACATAAACGAAGGCTAATGCCACTTACTTCCAATGTTAAGGGCTGGAAGGGAGGCAAATGCAAAAAAATCCATCCTACCATCTACATACCTATTGACATTGAAAAAAGTTTGCATTACCATTCTTACCTTCGGTAAAAACCGTGTGCTCGTCCTCATTTAGCTGCACTCGTGTCGTGCCTAAATCATGACGAAGAAGTTTAATGGTGAGGTTAAAGTCCCTGTTTCCACATGGTTGCATATTATACCAGCATGCACTGCATACAGTGGAGCTTGGTAGAGGGAAGGCTTAACATTGCTGGTTTACCTTCTGATTCCCCGGTCACAGATGTGGACTCTGTTTTTTTGCTTGTGGGATCAACTGCAAACCAAAAAAATAAATAATCTCCTTTTGAACATTTAGTTCGTACAACCCAAGAACAGTAGGTGCACACAAATAACCCTACAGCCTAGTCGCATAGCATTCTGTATCTCCTATTCTATTCTTGCCTGCCAACCGACTACATGAGAAACGTATGTAATTCTGATGTTGTAGTGGCCACCGCATTAGCACTCATCTTTGTCAAGCACACTTCAGCCGTCAATACAACCGTGATCGCTTCAGTTACTCATGCACGCATGTAGCTACAAAAGACTGAAATTCTATGAATGACGGAGTAGTATCTGCGCTTGAAAGTATCAGCTCTTCCGAAGAGAACATTGAGAAATGGTTGCATAACGCGATTGAGATGACAATTCCAGGTCAATGTGCCATCTTGCGCAGGCTGTTGAAGTCTTTTTCTTAAAAAAAGGCTTTTACGCGAGCCTTTCTCTTCAAGGCGTCTTTTGGTACTGCGAACTTACACTCCGATTGTATGACCGCAACCATGAACGTGCTTTCCAAGAATGAATGTCGAGCGTTTGCGAAAAAACACATGCTGGTGATTCTCAAATACATGTTTAATCAAACTTGTTAACAAAATCATCAAGCAAGTGAAAATGTGGATTTCCGATCAAAGTCAACTTCTCTTTGATTAACAAAATGGATTTCGCGGTGGTAGTCCATGTCTTACGAAAGTGCTCTTCACACATGTACAATACACTTAAGCACGCGGCGAAGGCAAATAGGTACACGCTGACTTTATTGACTTTATAAAAGATTCCGAAAACTTTCTTTACCAACATCTACTGCTAGAACAGTCTAGTGTAGGAATTCGCGGAAACGTCATTATTTGCACACAGGATATTATAACCTATCCATTTTCATTATTTGCCGATGTATTACCCACCACATTGTAAAAATCAGAAGACTAAAAGCGAAAACAATCTTTTCCTTAATAACACCGGGAAGAAATAACATAAACGAAGGCTTATGTCACTTACTTCCAATGAAAAAGGCTGGAAGGGAGGCAAATGCAAAAAAATCCATCCTACCATCTACAAACCTATTGACACTAAGACAATGTTGCATTACCATTCTTACCTTCAGTAGTAACCGTGTGCTCGTCTTCATTCAGCTGCCTTCGCGTTGTGCCTAAATCATGACGAAGAAGTGTTATGGAAAGGTTATAGTCCCTGTTTCCACATAGTTGCATATGATACCAGCGTGCACTGCATACAGTGGAGCTAGGTAGAGGGAAGTCTATACATTGTTTTTTTACCTTCTGATTCCCTTGTCACAGATGTGGACTCTGCTTTAGTGCTTGTAGGACCAACTGCAAAACAAATAAATAAATAATCTCAATTTGAAAATTAAGTTCGGAAAACCCAAAATCACTAGTTGCACAAAAAATACCACTGCATCCTAGTCAAATAGCACTCTGATTCTTCTCTTCTATTCTTGCCTTCAAACCGACCAAATGAGAAATGCCTGCAATTTTGATGTTGGAGTTGCCGCCGCATTAGCACTCATCTTTTACACGCACACTTCACACATCAATAAAACCGGGATCGCTTCAGTTATTCATGCACGCATGTAGCTACATAAGACTGAAATTCCATGAATGACTGAGTAGATTCTGCACTTGAAAGAGTCAGTTTCTTCGAAGAGAACATTTTTAAATCGTTGCTAAACGTGACTGAGATGACATATATAGGTCAATGTGCCATCCCGCTCCGGCTATTGAAGTCTTTAGCTTCACAAAAGCCAATACACGAGACTTCCTCTTCTAGGCGTCTTTGGCTACTGCGTGCTTACACTCTGATTGTATGTCCGCAACCATGAACCTGTTCTTCAAGAATGGATGTTGTGCGTTTGCGAATAAACACATACTGTTGATTCTCAAAAGTTTTTTTATCAATGTTATTAACAAAATAATCAAAAAAAGTGAAAATGTGAATTTCCGAGCCAAGTCACCTTCTCTTTGATAAAAAAAAATTGATTTCGCGGTGGTAGTGAATGTCATATGAAAGTGCTCTTCACACATGTATAATACACTTAAGCACGCGGCGAAGGCGATCGGGTACACGCTGCCTTTATTGACTTCTTAAAAGCCTCCGACAACTTTCTTTACCAACATCTACTGCTAGAACAGTCTAGTGTAGGAATTCGCGAAAAAGTAATTATGTGCACACAGGATATTATAACCTATATATTTACATTATATGCCGATATAATACCTACCACATTGTGCAAAACAGAAGACTTAAAGCGAAATCAAACTTTTTCTTAAATACACCTGGAAGAAATAACATAAACGAAGGCTAATGCCACTTACTTCCAATGTTTAAGGGCTGGAAGGGAGGCAAATGCAAAAAAATCCATCCTACCATCTACAAACCTATTGACATTGAAAAAGTTTGCATTACCATTCTTACCTTCGGTAATAACCGTGTGCTCGTCCTCATTTAGCTGCACTCGTGTCGTGCCTAAATCATGACGAAGAAGTTTAATGGTGAGGTTAAAGTCCCTGTTTCCACATGGTTGCATATTATACCAGCATGCACTGCATACAGTGGAGCTTGGTAGAGGGAAGGCTTAACATTGCTGGTTTACCTTCTGATTCCCCGGTCACAGATGTGGACTCTGTTTTTGTGCTTGTGGGATCAACTGCAAACCAAAAAAATAAATAATCTCCTTTTGAACATTTAGTTCGTACAACCCAAGAACAGTAGGTGCACACAAATAACCCTACAGCCTAGTCGCATAGCATTCTGTATCTCCTATTCTATTCTTGCCTGCCAACCGACTACATGAGAAACGTATGTAATTCTGATGTTGTAGTGGCCACCGCATTAGCACTCATCTTTGTCAAGCACACTTCAGCCGTCAATACAACCGTGATCGCTTCAGTTACTCATGCACGCATGTAGCTACAAAAGACTGAAATTCTATGAATGACGGAGTAGTATCTGCGCTTGAAAGTATCAGCTCTTCCGAAGAGAACATTGAGAAATGGTTGCATAACGCGATTGAGATGACAATTCCAGGTCAATGTGCCATCTTGCGCAGGCTGTTGAAGTCTTTTTCTTCAAAAAAGGCTTTTACGCGAGCCTTTCTCTTCTAGGCGTCTTTTGATACTGCGAACTTACACTCCGATTGTATGACCGCAACCATGAACGTGCTTTCCAAGAATGAATGTCGAGCGTTTGCGAAAAAACACATGCTGGTGATTCTCAAATACATGTTTAATCAAACTTGTTAACAAAATCATCAAGCAAGTGAAAATGTGGATTTCCGATCAAAGTCACCTTCTCTTTGATTAACAAAATGGATTTCGCGGTGGTAGTCCATGTCTTACGAAAGTGCTCTTCACACATGTACAATACACTTAAGCACGCGGCGAAGGCAAATAGGTACACGCTGACTTTATTGACTTTATAAAAGATTCCGAAAACTTTCTTTACCAACATCTACTGCTAGAACAGTCTAGTGTAGGAATTCGCGGAAACGTCATTATTTGCACACAGGATATTATAACCTATCCATTTTCATTATTTGCCGATGTATTACCCACCACATTGTGAAAATCAGAAGACTAAAAGCGAAAACAATCTTTTCCTTAATAACACCGGGAAGAAATAACATAAACGAAGGCTTATGTCACTTACTTCCAATGAAAAAGGCTGGAAGGGAGGCAAATGCAAAAAAATCCATCCTACCATCTACAAACCTATTGACACTAAGACAATGTTGCATTACCATTCTTACCTTCAGTAGTAACCGTGTGCTCGTCTTCATTCAGCTGCCTTCGCGTTGTGCCTAAATCATGACGAAGAAGTGTTATGGAAAGGTTATAGTCCCTGTTTCCACATAGTTGCATATGATACCAGCGTGCACTGCATACAGTGGAGCTAGGTAGAGGGAAGTCTATACATTGTTTTTTACCTTCTGATTCCCTTGTCACAGATGTGGACTCTGCTTTAGTGCTTGTAGGACCAACTGCAAAACAAATAAATAAATAATCTCATTTTGAAAATTAAGTTCGGAAAACCCAAGATCACTAGGTGCACAAAAATACCACTGCATCCTAGTCAAATAGCACTCTGTATCTCCTCTTCTATTCTTGCCTTCAAACCGACCAAATGAGAAATGCCTGCAATTTTGATGTTGGAGTTGCCGCCGCATTAGCACTCATCTTTTACACGCACACTTCACACATCAATAAAACCGGGATCGCTTCAGTTATTCATGCACGCATGTAGCTACATAAGACTGAAATTCCATGAATGACTGAGTAGATTCTGCACTTGAAAGAGTCAGTTTCTTCCGAAGAGAACATTTTTAAATCGTTGCTAAACGTGACTGAGATGACATATATAGGTCAATGTGCCATCCCGCTCCGGCTATTGAAGTCTTTAGCTTCAAAAAAGGCCAATACACGAGTCTTACTCTTCTAGGCGTCTTTGGATACTGCGTGCTTACACTCCGATTGTATACCCGCAACCATGAACGTGCTCTTCAAGAATGGATGTCGAGCATTTGCGAATAAACACATGCTGGTGATTCTCAAAAGTTGTTTTAATCAATCTTATTAACAAAATCATTAAGAAAGTGAAAATGTGGATTTCCGAGCAAATTCACCTTCTCTTTGATAAAAAAATTGATTTCGCGGTGGTAGTCCATGTCTTACGAAAGTGCTCTTCACACATGTACAATACACTTAAGCACGCGGCGAAGGCGAACGGGTACACGCTGCCTTTATTGACTTCTTAAAAGCCTCCGACAACTTTCCTTACCAACATCTACTTCTAGAACTGCCTAGTGTAAGAATTCGCGGAAACGTAATTATGTGCACACAGGATATTTAAGCCTAAACATGTACATTATATGCCGATGTATTACCCACCACATTGTGCAAAAACAGAAGACTTAAAAGCGAAAAATCAAATCTTTTTCCTTAAATGACACCTGGAAGAAAATAACATAAACGAAGGCTAATGCCACTTACTTCCAATGTTTAAGGGCTGGAAGGGAGGCAAATGCAAAAAAATCCATCCTACCATCTACAAACCTATTGACATTGAAAAAGTTGCATTACCATTCTTACCTTCAGTAGTAACCGTGTGCTCGTCTTCATTTAGCTGCACTCGTGTCGTGCCTAAATCATGACGAAGAAGTTTAATGGTGAGGTTAAAGTCCCTGTTTCCACATAGTTGCATATGATACCAGCATGCACTGCATACAGTGGAGCTAGGTAGAGGGAAGGCTATACATTGCTTGTTTTACCTTCTGATTCCCCGGTCACAGATGTGGACTCTGTTTTAGTGCTTGTAGGACCAACTGCAAACCAAAAAATAAATAATCTCCATTTTTGAAAATTTAGTTCGTACAAACCCAAGATCACTAGGTGCACACAAATAACCCTACAGCCTAGTCACATAGCACTCTGTATCTCCTATTCTATTCTTGCCTTCAAACCGACTACATGAGAAATGCCTGCAATTCTGGTGTTGGAGTGGCCACCGCATTAGCACTCATCTTTGTCAAGCACACTTCACACATCAATACAACCGTGATCGCTTCAGTTACTCATGCACGCATGTAGCTACATAAAAGACTGAAATTCTATGAATGACGGAGTAGTATCTGCGCTTGAAAGTATCAGCTCTTCCGAAGAGAACATTTGAAATGGTTGCTAAACGTGACTGAGATGACATATATAGGTCAATGTGCCATCCCGCTCCGGCTATTGAAGTCTTTAGCTTCACAAAAGGCTTTTAATACACGAGACTTCTCTTCTAGGCGTCTTTTGGCTACTGCGTGCTTACACTCTGATTGTATGTCCGCAACCATGAACCTGTTCTTCAAGAATGGATGTTGTGCGTTTGCGAATAAAACACATACTGTTGATTCTCAAAAGTTTTTTATCAATGTTATTAACAAAATAATCAAAAAGTGAAAATGTGAATTTCCGAGCCAAAGTCACCTTCTCTTTGATAAAAAAATTGATTTCGCGGTGGTAGTGAATGTCATATGAAAGTGCTCTTCACACATGTATAATACACTTAAGCACGCGGCGAAGGCGATCGGGTACACGCTGCCTTTATTGACTTCTTAAAAGCCTCCGACAACTTTCTTTACCAACATCTACTGCTAGAACAGTCTAGTGTAGGAATTCGCGAAAAGTAATTATGTGCACACAGGATATTATAACCTATATATTTACATTATATGCCGATATAATACCTACCACATTGTGCAAAACAGAAGACTTAAAGCGAAATCAAACTTTTTCTTAAATACACCTGGAAGAAATAACATAAACGAAGGCTAATGCCACTTACTTCCAATGTTTAAGGCTGGAAGGGAGGCAAATGCAAAAAAATCCATCCTACCATCTACAAACCTATTGACATTGAAAAAAGTTTGCATTACCATTCTTACCTTCGGTAATAACCGTGTGCTCGTCCTCATTTAGCTGCACTCGTGTCGTGCCTAAATCATGACGAAGAAGTTTAATGGTGAGGTTAAAGTCCCTGTTTCCACATGGTTGCATATTATACCAGCATGCACTGCATACAGTGGAGCTTGGTAGAGGGAAGGCTTAACATTGCTGGTTTACCTTCTGATTCCCCGGTCACAGATGTGGACTCTGTTTTTGTGCTTGTAGGATCAACTGCAAACCAAAAAAATAAATAATCTCCTTTTGAACATTTAGTTCGTACAACCCAAGAACAGTAGGTGCACACAAATAACCCTACAGCCTAGTCGCATAGCACTCTGTATCTCCTATTCTATTCTTGCCTGCCAACCGACTACATGAGAAACGTATGTAATTCTGATGTTGTAGTGGCCACCGCATTAGCACTCATCTTTGTCAAGCACACTTCAGCCGTCAATACAACCGTGATCGCTTCAGTTACTCATGCACGCATGTAGCTACAAAAGACTGAAATTCTATGAATGACGGAGTAGTATCTGCGCTTGAAAGTATCAGCTCTTCCGAAGAGAACATTGAGAAATGGTTGCATAACGCGATTGAGATGACAATTCCAGGTCAATGTGCCATCTTGCGCAGGCTGTTGAAGTCTTTTTCTTCAAAAAGGCTTTTACGCGAGCCTTTCTCTAGGCGTCTTTTGATACGCGAACTTACACTCCGGATTGTATGACCGCAACCATGAACGTGCTTTCCAAGAATGAATGTCGAGCGTTTGCGAAAACACATGCTGGTGATTCTCAAAATACATGTTTAATCAAACTTGTTAACAAAATCATCAAGCAAGTGAAAATGTGGATTTCCGATCAAAGTCACCTTCTCTTTGATTAACAAAATGGATTTCGCGGTAGTCCATGTCTTACGAAAGTGCTCTTCACACATGTACAATACACTTAAGCACGCGGCGAAGGCGAAATAGGTACACGCTGCCTTCTATTGACTTCTATAAAAGATTCCGAAAACTTTCTTTACCAACATCTACTGCTAGAACAGTCTAGTGTAGGAATTCGCGGAAACGCCATTATTTGCACACAGGATATTATAACCTATCCATCGATTATTTGCCGATGTATTACCCACCACATTGTGAAAATCAGAAAGACTTTAAAGCGAAAATCAATCTTTTTCCTTAATAACATCTGGAAAATAACATAAACGAAGGCTAATGTCACTTACTTCTAAATGTTAAAGGCTGGAAGGGAGGCAAATGCAAAAAATCCATCCTACCATCTACAAACCTATTGACACTAAGACAACGTTTGCATTACCATTCTTACCTTCGGTAGTAACCGTGTGCTCGTCTTCATTCAGCTGCCCCTCGTACAGCCTAAATCATGACGAAGAAGTGTTATGGAAAGGTTATAGTCCCCTGTTTGCCACATAGTTGCATATGATACCAGCGTGCACTGCATACAGTCGGAGCTAGGTAGGAGGGAAGTCTATACATTGTTTTTTACCTTCTGATTCCCTCTTGTCACAGATGTGGACTCTGCTTTTTAGTGCTTGTAGGGACCAACTGCAAAACAAATAAATAAATAATCTCACTTTTGAAAATTAAGTTCGGACAAACCCAAGATCACAAGGTGCAGAAAAAATACCACTACATCCTAGTCAATAAGCCTTCTGTATCTCCTCTTCTATGCTTGCCTTCAAACCGACTACAAGAGAAATGCCTGCAATTCTGATTTTCAAGTGGCCGCCGCATTCGCACTTATCTTTTCCACGCAAATTTCACACATCAATACAAACGGATCGCTTCAGTTGTTCATGCACGCTATGTAGCTACATCAGACTGAAATTCCATGAATGATGCAATGTTCATTATATGCCGATGTATTACCCACCATATTGTGAAAAACAGAAGATGAAAAGAAAAGTTAATCTTTCCCTTAATGAGAGCTGCAATAAAATTACATAAATGAAGGCTAATGAAACTTACTTCTTTATGTTTCAACGCACATTTCACACATCAATACAACCGGGATCGCTTCAGTTATTCATGCACGCATGTAGCTACATTAGACTGAAATTCCATGAATGACGGAGTAGTTTCTGCACTTAAAAGAGTCAGCTTCTTCGAAAAGAACATTGAGAAATGGTTGCTAAACGTGACTGAGTTGACATATATAGGTCAATGTGCCATCCCGCTCCGGCTATTGAAGTCTTTAGCTTCAAAAAAGGCCAATACACGAGCCTTACTCTTCTAGGCGTCTTTGGATACTGCGTGCTTACACTCCGATTGTATGTCCGCAACCATGAACGTGCTCTTCAAGAATGGATGTCGAGCGTTTGCGAATAAACACATGCTGGTGATTCTCAAATGAATTTTTAATAAATATTATTAACAAAATCATAAAGACAGTGAAAATGTGGTTTTCCAAGCAAAGTCACCTTCTTTTTGATGAACAAAATGGATTTCGTGGTGGTAGTCCGTGTCTTACGAAAATGCTCTTCACAAATGCAAAGTATAATTAAGTGCGCGGCGAAGGCGATAGGAACACGCTGCCTTTATCGACTTCATAAAAGCCTCTGACAACTTACAATACCAACAACTGCTGCTGGAACTGTGTTGTGTATGAATTATCGGAAACCTCATTATGTGGACACAGGATATTATAACCTATCTATTTTCATTATATGTTGATGTATTACCCGCCACATTGTGAAAAACAGAAGATTAAAAGCAAAGTCAATCTTTTCCCTTAATAACAGCTGTAAAAAATAACATAAACGAAGGCTAATGAAACTTACTTCTAATGTTTAAGGCTGGAAGGGAGGCAAATGCAAAAACATCCATCCTACCAACTACAAACCTATTGACACTAAGACAATGTTGCATTACCATTCTTACCTTCAGTAGTAACCGTGTGCTCGTCTTCATTCAGCTGCCTTAGCGTTGTGCCTAAATCATGACGAAGAAGTTTTGTGGAAAGGCTATAGTCCCTGTTTCCACATAGTTGCATATGATACCAGCGTGCACTGCATACAGTAAAGCTAGGTAGAGGGAGGTCTATACATTGCTTTTTTACCTTCGGTTTCCCTTGTCACAGATGTGGACTCTGTTTTAGTGCTTGTAGGACCAACTGCAAAACAAATAAATAAATAATCTCATTTTGAAAATTAAATTCGGCAAACCCAAGATCACTAGGTGCACAAATATACCACTACATCCTAGTCAAATAGCACTCTGTTTCTCCTCTTCTATGCTTGCCTTCATACCGACCAAATGAGAAATGCCTGCAATTCTGATGTTGTTGACACAAAGAAGATGTTGCATTACCATTATTAACTTCCGTAGTAACCGTGTGCTCGTCCTCATTCAGCTGCACTCGCGTCGTGCCTAAATCATGACGAAGAAGTGTAATGGAGAGGTTAAAGTCCCTGTTCCCACATAGTTGCATATGATACCAGCATGCATTCGCGTGCAGTACAGCTAGGTTAGGGAAGGCTTTACATTGTTTTTTTTTCTGATTCCCAGGACTCTGTTTTAGTGCTTGTAGGATCAACTGCAAAAAAGACAGATAAAATAATCTCCTTTTGAACATTTATTGCGGGCAACCCAAGTACAGTAGGTGCACACAAATAAAGACTTGGCACAACAGAATATGTATCTCCTCTTCTAGTCTTGTCTGCCAACCGACTACATGAGAAATGCCTGCAATTCTGATGTTGGAGTGGTTGCGAGATTAGCACTTATCCTTATTACGTACAATTCAACCATCAATTTAAGCAGATCGCTTCAGTTCCGCATGCACGCATGCAGCTACATCAGACTGAAATTCTATGAATGACGGTAAATTTTCTTCACTTGTTTTTGTGGACTGAAAATATTAAATGTGAACGTTGGATTTTTGAGCAGGGAAGAAGTTAACTTAAAACAGAATTTAAATCCTTTTTGTTTAACTCACAATCTTCTTCGCTCTTCAAAATAGACCAATTGGTTGTGAAACTGCGTGCCTATCGAGAACTGCTTTTATCTAGATTTCATTTTACATGTAATGCTCGCTGCTCAATGATACATTTTTCTTATTCGCCAAACAGATATTTAAGCTGTGTATCAAAATGTTTTAATTGATGTTGTTTATAAAGTAGTTTTCGCCAGTGTTAATTTAATTGAAGAACTTAAACAGTTACGCTAAGAAGTAAAAAAACATTCCATTTTGTGCAAAGATTAAATTGGTACACTTTTTTTAAAAGAAAAAGCTTATAACAACAGCCATGAACTATGTTCTTGTCAGCAGTATGAATGATTTAACGAAACGTCCTTCTATTTGTAAATATATTTCTTTATCAACATTTTCTTAGAAAAATAAAATCTCAAAACTCAATTCAGCAATTAAACTCGGAAAGAATCCAGCATTAAAGACGTAACTGTTCCTATTAACACGTTATTATTATTCGCTTACTGGATCAAACATATTTTCCATATCAATTCAAGCACTTATAATTTTCATACATCAAAAACTGCATAAATCACACTGCTTGCAGTCAAAAGCAGATGTATATAGGAATATTTTATGAATGAAGACTATTTATTTAATGTTTTTGAACCAGCGAAATATCACCATCTACAATATGCTAAACATTTTTTAAAAATTGATTCTACTTTTATGTCTGCTGCCTTCTGAAACAGGTTGTTATATCGACCGAAAATGTGGTGCTGATTAATGTCACAAGAGGTTTCTTAGAATCAATTATTCAATATTAAATTATTGTTTTTAGATTACGCCTTCCTGACTGAATATTTTCAGTAATGACTGTTTATCCATTGAGACCTGCTTATATTGTTTTCTTATATATGAATGAAATTACCTACGCAGTCAAAGTGAACTACACTATTTAGGTAAGAGGTCATTCCATAGCTATATTCGTGATACAGAATACGGCATATCAGTAAAGTGATTCACGTTCAAAAACGTCTTTAAGGCATGACGGAAAACTCAAGAAAATATTTAGTGCGCAATCACCAAGGACATCTTGTGTAGAGCGGTTTGGGTGAATTAATTGACATTAATTTTTGATAAATGGCTTACTTGTTTGCAATGGGATGGTTCCCTCAGGTGGTACAAATGGAGGTCCTAGCAACGAAGAGTTGTAAATTAATCCTATTGTGTTGCAAAATGCGGACTGGTTTTCAGAGTGTTTATGGAATCTTCAGGGCCATACGCCTATTTGTGATAAAGCCCAAACATTTGCTGATTTTTAGCAGCGTCCTTACAGATGGAAACAAGCAAGACTTGTAAGACGTTACCGTTCCTCATATGTACTTTACACGTTTTTTATCCGATGACTGGATTATAAAAATGTAAACATTCAATTTAGAGGTAAATTATCAACAAACTGTACTTATTGCATAAAGCACACTGGTTGCAGTCGAAAGCAGATGCATGAAGGTATATTTCATGAATGAAAAGTATGTATTTAATGTTTGGAGCCAGCGGCATGTCGACACCTAAAACATACTAAACATACTTGCAGCTGGATCAAAAGTTAAGTCTGCTGCCAGCTAAAACAGTATGTTATCAAGTCAAGTCAAGTCAAGTTTATTAAGGGAAAGATAGGCAAACTCCTTTGAACTCCCTCTTGGTTACCGTATGGCTAAAAAGCCTCTGGTACATCATGAAAATGTAAAAAAGTTGGTTAACATAATAGCGTGCGGAAAATAAGCAGCAGAAATTTGCGTATTGATAAGTGTCTCAAGATGTACTTTAACATTCACTTTTTCCAGAAGTAACATTTTTTCTATTATGCCTCACCCACGGAATAATTGTTGAAATGGCTGTTCATTCATTGAGACCTGGTTAAATTGATTTTATTAAAACGTTTCCTTACAGGGTTTTATATGTTTGAAATTGAATATGTGGTCAACGTGAAATTCACTGTTTAGGAAAGGGATCATTTATCAGCTATATTCTACATACAGAAGACGGCATACCAGGGAAGAGATTTAACTTCAAAAAAGTCGTTAAGATATTACGGGAAACTCAGAGCAAATCTAAGGGCCAAACCTTCAAGCGATTAATGTATGTAGCAGTTGGGGTTAATTAATAGACATTAATTATGATAAAAAAACACTTACTTGGTTTATCTGGGATAGTTTTTTCTGGTGGAACAATTGGACGTCCTAGCAAAGAAAAGTTTAAAAGTAATCCTATTGTGTTAAAATATGGGTATTTATGCTTAGCCGGTTGATCTAACCTTCATAGCTTAACGCCTCCTTATAATACAACCAAACCATTTTTATGGTTTCAGCAGCGTCCTCTCAGACGGAACAATCTACCAGGAAAAGACGTTACAGTTCGTCTTATGTACTTAACAAGTTATGTTTTTCGCTTCCTGGATTAAAATCACTTTCACGTTGAATTTCGAGGTAGACAATCCAAAAACGTCGATAACTGCATTAATTGTACTGTTTGCAGTCCAAAGCAAATGCATGTAGGTATGTTTAATGAATTTAATATATTTACTTAATGTTTGGAACCAGCGGCATATCAACACATAAAATGTGCATAACATACTTAAAGCTAGATCTATCGATTAGTCTGCCGCCTGCTGAAACAGTTTGTAATATCGACAGAAATCGGTGTACTGATAAAAAATGCAAGTGCAACCTTAGCTTGTAATTTTTGCCACTATTAATTTTTGTGTAAAGATGACGCCTACTTCACGGAAAATTTTCAGTAAGGGCTGCTTATCCGTTGAGACCTGCTCATTCTGATTTTATTTAAAGTTTTCCGTATAAGGTTTTATATGTATGAAAATACATATTTGGTCGACGTAAACTCCAATATGTATGAAAGTTGTCATTTCAAAGCTATATTCTTGATACAAAAGACGGCATATCAGTAAATAAATTCATGTTCAAAACACTCTTTAAGACTTTACGGAAAAATCAAAGCAGTGTAAGGGCCAAACCACCAACCGATTATTGTATGGAGTGGCTGTCGTAATCTCATGGACATTAATTTGAATAAATAGCTTACTTGGTTGTACTGGGATGGTGTTATTAGGTTGTACAATTGGAGGTCCTAGCAAAAAAGAGTTTAAAAGTTATCATATTGTGTTGACAAAGGGTTATTTATTGTATAACCTTCAGGGATTAAGCCCATTTATTTGTTGATTTTTAACAGCTTCTTTCTAGTCAAGGCCTCGCATTCAAAGCTAATATTCGAGCTATATCAAAAAAGGCATTTGTAAGGCTACTATTTCTAAATGCAAAATATAATGTGCATTTAATTATTATACTAGAGTCTATGTGTTTTGAAGTCGTTTGGGGTGGCTTGATTTCCTTAGCTTCATAATAAAACAATAAATGAATGTTTAACCGCACAACATCAAATAGACCAGAAAGTGGGAAAAATTACGTGTTAAAGTGTGAGTTTTGACTATAGTGTTGTTAGATTATGCAAACACTACGTCTTTTGTTGAGAGTAAAGGTGTTTTTATGTCGGCTGCTTTCAAATGGTTTACAAGACGACGATCAAGTGAACATTTGCTCCAACTGCTCTGCTGTATTACACAAAACATTGAGGCAGTCGTGAATTTATATACTAGTGTAAACGGTTACTGTTGGTAAGAATGTTTATTTATTCAATCGCCTGACAGCCCAAATGGAGAGGGAAAATAGATTGACGTTATAGGTCGTTACACAACAACCAAGGGAATCATAATGCTCACAACAGAATACACAGCTGTCTGGTGCACTATATACACTATCTCATTAAATTTAAAACAAAAGATTTTAATCCTTTTTTGATTTGAATCGATTGAGCAAGTTTTAAATATAAATAAGCGCACAGGCAATCTCTCACGAGAGGATGCTGGCGTTTTACCAAGCTTTGTTCAGGCTGCCCGTTTAAATAACACTTTGCTAAAAGGCTACTAAACGTTGTAAGAATGTAGATTTTTTTTTTTGAGAACTCTTATATTCCAGCTAAAATGTATATAATTTTTGTTCTACATTATTATTTATTGTCATTTTTTGGACAACTACGTGCAATTCAATTAGTATACATGAATAAAGCGTAATTTTGTTTTTTAACATGTTTAAAATTATTACGTTTTCCAGTCCGTGAAATTTCAAATCATTAGTTATTGTATCTTTCCATTTTGTAAAATTGATTTTAAAAAATGTAACGTGGTTCACACCACCATGCAATCTTCATGAACCTCTTGGTGCCATCTTTCTTTACACGAATATTTTTCTGACGTGGAACATAAACTGCTTTTTGTTGTGAATAGCTCAGTGCAAGAATAACGGCAGTTCTGACTCAGATTATTCCGAAATTCTAAAGTTTTTGTTAAAAGCTCAAAATAATGCTGTTAAGGAAAATTGACTGCATTTCAAAATGTAAAAAACTTACTTTCTATGTTAAAATCAAACATAAAAAGGTCAAACAAGTGGCCATTTTAACACTGACTTCTTTCACAGTGGTTGATATAAAACTTGACCATAAAACCGAATCACGAATTGACCGATTCACTAGGGATTATTTGCATCATAATTTACATAAAAAACGATACTAAATGAATTATTGTTAGGTAAAAGATATGAGAAGGAACCTGCCAACATTAAATGAGATAGGTTAGTTCTTTTCGAATAGACAAACCAACTGTACAACAAGCAGGCAAAGATTGATCCTCAGAGTTTACTCGAATGTATGCGTAAAGTGGTTCAACTAGATCTTAAATGAGACAGTATAGGAAAGGGAAGAGTGAATATTTTTATATGACAAACATTGCATTTAAACTTTTTCCGTTTAATTTAAGCCCTAAAACTGGATTGTTGGCCTCTTGCATGGGGCAGCTGTGAGCGTCCTCAAGAATATGACGAGCAACATGAAACAAATGTAATATGTATAAAAAAATTAGAATTCCACAGGATAAGACGTCCAATGTGACCAAAATTGTTGAAAAACAACGAATATAAACAACCCTAGGGACATCATATTTACAGCAAGTTCAATGTTAAATAAAGCTTCAATAAAAACAAAACTGTACTGCTGCCGACAATGTTTCATGATAATGGACCTGAAGTGAGTAAAACATGATAAAAACTTCAGGTTTACTTGAATTGTAAAAATATAATAAAAAGATTGATTACCTGGTGGGTTTGAATCTGTTCCAAAAGCATCGGACCCTGTTAATACAAAAGTGATGTATACTGTCGTTTTTATTTTGCCTAGTCGGGTGCTGATTATTAGTCACTATGAATGGTTGTAACTCTTTATTATAATTTCCCATCAAAAATACCTATATTATTAAATAAGTATCATAAAAAGAAACCCACTTCCAATTATGCATTCTCATAATTTTGCTTTAAACAGTTAATATGAAGCAAGATTCAGGCAGAATTCCGACAAACTTCATCATCTTAATTATATGTAGTATAAGGATCAAGTGCAAATTTTAAAATACTTGCTTTTAAAATGACGGTAATATTGAACATTAAATCAATCCATAGGAAAGGTTAGCAAATGTCTTGATGAAAAATGAGAGGTTAATTATTGGCTGCATAGTGACGACTAATAAGACAGTGATGGCTATTTTAGTTTCTCTTTGCTTGCTGGGGTTTTTTTATTCGGCGTATACTACTAGTGGCTGTTCGATGGAGTTCTTAGGCTGAACGATGCAAGTCGGTCCCTCGTCAATATAGTTTTTATTCTCGATCACAACCGAGATGAAAGCTGTCGAACATTTAGTTCTCTACAGTTTATGGCGACGGCTAATTAACCAAAAACGGTCATTCCAGTCTCTCTTTTCTTTTTTGTTATATATTTATGGAAGCAAGGGCAATTTCGGTCCATGAACCAATTTTTTATTCTTCCTAATCTTCCCCAGAAAACTATAACTATTTATTTATATAAATTATTTCGGATATATGTTTTCCTTGCTTCGCGTATCATGCAAGGAAACAGTGCACGTTTTTCCTCTATGGAAAGAAACTTGTCAGTAATCATCGGCGCAAACAGTCCGTAATGCATTTAATGATATTTGCTTATTCCTGCAGCAAATCTGTCAAATAACTGCATATGTAGTCATTTATAGAGTGCTTGAGAGATTGAGTGATCACAAAACAAACCCGAAATAATGTTGTCTTCATTGCCATAGCAGATAACACACTGTTATGCAAAAAAGGCTGCGTTAAAATTTGTGAACTGCAAAAGAAAACGTTCACGTTTCCGGGAGCACTGGATGCTTTGCCTGGTAGTACAAATTATAATTTCGAGATATAATATAATTTAGGTCCTCACGTTCCAAAAAGACAACAAAAATTACAAATGTCATAGTAATTAACTGTAACAGAGCGTATAACACATTTTCCCTTAAAATAAACTTAATTTACTGGTTCTCATTCGGGCTAATGAGTAGTTGCTCAGGATATGCAGAGGCGATTCTCTTGACTAAAGATAAGCATTTTGGGAGCAGAGTGAAATACAATAAGAGACAGCGCCAACTGGTCCTCCAACTACGAGTGAGACGAAGAAAATGTGATTAAACCGAATAATAAAAAAAAAGTTGTGACGTCTCATTTCCTTGAAACAAAAAAATTGGCGGGCTGGTAGGTTTTTGCAACTATCGAAATATTGGCTGATAAATGTTTACCTGAAAGTATTATTATCAAAGTAGAGCCAACTCCATTGACAGCAATGCCTTTTAAAAAAAGAGAGACAAAATAAGGTTTAAGTAAAAGAAGAATTTAAATGCTTTTATTACGAGTTATTTGAAGGTTTCAGTTGAGTTTGACTGCAAATAACTACCCTTCTTGAAGATATTTAAATATGTTCATCATTTGTAAATGACAGCCCTTTGCCAACAAAGCAAATCATTTCTTAGATACACTTAGGTACTGGTAGGCTTAGCCTCCATGCCAGTTTTGTGATCGGCAATAATCCACACGCAAAGTTGTCTCACTATCCACCAGATCAAGCATATAATTAAACAGGGAGAAGAAATATTGCCACTGATACTTTGCTATGCGTCGATCGGATGTAAATTTACCAGTGGCTTTTTAAAAAATTATCGCCTGAATGATAACTATGAAGCTGTCTTTTTGAGGTAAAGCAGTCCTAACCGACTAGATAGACCACCGCATGACGCACCCGCGCCGAAAACCTCCCGATGTACACTGGAGATCAACCCAGCCAGCAAGATGAGTCAGGCGTTCAGCCGAAAGACTAACCACTTAATGTTAAGGCCGGTTCCTAACAATTAGGCAACATATAACTCAGAATGTCTATGCTTGCGGACCAATTATTGTCTATATCTTACCACCAATTACAATGGCCCACGTCCGAGGCCTTTAGCTAGAAGATATTAGAATTGATGACGAAAACGTACGGTCTGGCATATGTTGATGACTGTTCCCAGATCTTTTATCACAGCTTACCAATAGTTCATAAACAAATGCAAATAATTCCCGATCTAAAGAACAGGACAACGAACACATGCCTAAATGGATAGAGCATTGGAATTCTGATAAACAGGTCATGGGCAATATACAAACGCAACTGGGTGATGAAGGCTTATGAGCCAGAAATGACCAATAAAGTCTCCCATTTCTTTGTCAACAATATTCATTTGCCTATGAAAAGTAGTTTGCACTTTACTGATACATATATCTCCGGGGTGCATTTGCTGCTTGCGTTACTGAGTTTTCTTATGATTTAATTAAGGTGTATCATTCAATACTTTGTATAAATGACAGGAGTAAACTTTCCACAATACATTTGCCAAAGCCAATGATGCGAGGACGATGTGCCGATTTTTACGTGAATTGAGCACCAAAGAGGACGAGCGGTTCAATAAAATTAATCTGTCAAAGGATGCACATTACGTCACATTGGAGTCGATATTAAACACATCTCACAGACATTCGGGAGAAGTCATCCCTTGTCAGTATTCGATAGTAATGTGCCAAGTTCGCAAACCAAAAAAATCGGATTTTCTGATGCTCACAACTTTAAGCGCGAAAAGTTCGAGCAACGAACGACTACAGAAGACCAATTCCAGTGACTCATATTTGAGTCTGCACATCAGTCACATACGAGGTAGTGCTACCAGGAAAATTCTACCCCGAAAAATTGAGCATGGCATTAATTTAATCCAACGGACGTTATCTGTCAAGTTTTAGCTATTCAATGGTCTTAAGAATTATTCGGCCTCTGTCGAGCAACCTAGTTCCTCATTTACCTCTACCAACGTCTATGCTGACACTAGACCAAAGTCCGCTATACAAGCCCCAGGACACCAAATCCAGCAAACCACCAAACTCATAGTGCTTATGTGGTGCTTGCATTTCGTGCGTTTCCTGCAATGCAAGAAGCACATTAGACAGAAATGTCATAAGGGAGCGCACAATTAATAGCGCGTCCAACAAGCAAACACTCCGAATCAAGAGTATGCATTGAGAAGTCGAGGTGTCCCTTATAACATTCCTTACACTTCGGTTCTAGGTTTCCCCTCATTCTCGCCACCTTCAAGACTGAGGTTGAGTCACTGCATCTGTATATTACGATTATTGTCAATTGTAAATCAAAACGTCTCCACCTACTTACTGCCTCACCTTGAACAATACTTATCACAAAGTTTGACGGATTCAGATAATCAAATAGAACAAAAAGCGCTTAATGTTTCTGGAGGCATTCTTTGGCTCAAAATTGAGATTGGATATGACGTTTCTGTTGATGGTAATTAATTTATTGGAATATTTTGCTCCGCAAATAACCAAAGATCTGGCTTTGAAAAGATTGAGAAACTCGGTCTTCTTCACTTGACAATCAACCATTTTAGCAATATGGTGCAGTCATCTTATCCAAGTCCCACCAGATCGCACAAGCTGGTTGCCAAGCTGACGTTCTCTTTTTAGTAGACATTTATCGAACTATTTCAATAACATTATGTTTTCTGCACTAAGATCATCATCTTGCGTCTTCAAATGAATGCAAAACCTATCTTTCAACCAAAACGACCACAACATTATGCTGCACTTAGAGTAGTCGACCACGAACTAAGCGTCTTCGGTGCGATGGTGTTCTTCCACTAGTTTACTACTCTGCATGATCTGCACTAGTTGTTGTCGTCAAGAAAGAAACCAGCTAATTTCGCCAAGATCCAGCTATTATCGATGTCCTGAAGGTGTCTTCCACCTACCCAAGGTACATGAATCAATCACACTCTGTTTGGATGCGAGATGCCACCTTCGGTACGCCATTTATAAATTACTCAAGGACCATGTAAAATAGATGAGGTCGCGGGAACGTCAGCATGTGTTTGAAGACCTGAGAAGAATGCTGAGGTCAAAATTGCAAATTACACTATTCAACCCCGATCTGACGATTGTCGAAACTGACATGTACAACTATGGAAATGATGCCTTACTTTCACCAGTATTTCTTACAACACAGAGAAGGTCGTTAACATGTGCCTAGCAAAACTACTGACAAATCGAACAAAAGGTGAAGAATATTATATTCGTCCTGTTAAGGTAACCTAATATGCTTTTTGACGACTATTTCACGCATCTAAAGGACAAATAACCCACATTTGCAAATTACTGCTCGCAGAAATACACACCTATGTTTTTGGCAGATTGTTGGCTGAGCTACGGTTTCGATATCCAATGACGCTATTACAAAAACTCAGGTCAAGATGAAGCCATCTCGCAGGTACTTAAATCCCAGTTACCTAATTCATTTCTGTCTTCGTTAAGTTCGAGGTTAGCTCGCTGTTTATGGATTTCATTCGTGCCCTCACAGTTATTTTTGAAGCAATACAAAATTCAACACACAAATGTTAACTGCTGAGACAACTCATGGATTAACGCACTCGGAGGGCAGCAAACATTCACCTAATCCTACAAGCAGTCAGAAATCAATCACATTTTTTCGCCCCCATACCATGTGCAGTCCAATGGTCATCTTGCGCGATAAGAATACATGTTCAAGCGTGCTTTCCTGAGGTCAAAAAGAAATGGACTACAGAAAAAGATCTCGAAATATTGCTGTTGAGCTATAAGACCTGCGTAGCATCCAACACACTCTGTCTCTTTCTGTCCCACTGTCATATTGGCAAGGTGTCATGGCAAGAAGACAAGAATCGGGTGTGGCTCAGGTGGCTGATGCGCTGGGAACCTGCATATAGAGATGCAAAACTCTTTGCACACACATAAGACTCAGATGATCATACAAACAACCACGCATGACAAACAGCTTGGCTTGCGTTAAAAACAGCAATCATCCCGTTTATACGTGACGACGTCGTAAGTAGGAATTAAAGCATAGTGCATAGGCATAGAGGAACAAAGCACGTGAATACATTTCTGATTGTTTAGATTTTTAGAGAGTGGACTAAGACGTTTTACTTTAGGTAAAGGAGTGCTTCTTTGCAATCAGAGATTAAGCATTAAAACAATCCTAACCTGCAAAATCAGTGTAATCATATAGAACAAAGTCTTTACAAGCTGGAGTTTTCCGTAAATTCCTACGACACTCACTGCCCACGCAATGTTAATGTAGAATGTGCGAATATTATTACGGTGCTCAGCGAGAAGGGTTTGTACATTCATTGATTGCTAATTACATAAGGATTGATTAACCTGCCCATATCAGCGGCACGCAAAAATATTTGCAGTTTGTATGAATTTTTCGTCACTTTCGACAAGCAGAATCCAAGAGCACACGCAAAATGGAGGCTTTTCCCGTATGCGTTAACTACATAGCGAAAATTAAGAAAATAATATAAACGAAGAAATTATTTCGATGGAGGCATCGTTCACAACGTAGGCAATGTACACAATTTCCGAGAGGTATAAGCGAAAATGTCCAAATAAACCCGAGTTCACGCATAAATGAAAAATATCCCTTTCGGAAATCTCACAAATAGGTTGATTATAAAGAAACTCCCTGCAGTTTGAACGCAACCCTGACGAAAGGACTCAAATTAGGAAGCGCTATGCAAGTTCTTAACTCGACGAAATATATTCCTTCCAATATAATTATTAGCAAATAAAAATATGATTTTTCAAGATTTAATAATTTCTGAGGCATTATTTGCACAAAAATCTGTATTGAAATTGTTTAAGTCCGCTTGGTGAAGTGTTTCTCGAGAGGAGGCATTCGTTCAAGCGTGGATAGTGTTTATCAGAAAGCTACCGGAAATACGAAATGCGCTAAATTGTAAGACATTTAAAAGTCCCGTTTCTAATCATAAATCTTACACTTATTGCAGCCTTAACTGGAACCGAAATGTGAAAAGAAATCTTAATATTTAACCTTTTCCTAACTATAAAACGGATCCACATTTTAACTCTGATGTGAATTGTATTTTTTAAATTTATGTATACCCCCTTCTTAAATGAAACATTAATCGCACTGGTATTTAGCACTCTCATCTGTTCCAGTGTCCTTGTCCTACAGCGAAGCCAAATAAAGAAATCTTTACAAGGTACAACATAACAATAGCACACAGGCAAACAGAATATGGGGACATTTTGATCGAGAAATTTTTTTAATTTTTTTTCGAGGTGCCCTTTAGTGGACTGCAAGAAAATATATTACGTGAAAGCAACGAACTGCCATCTCATTAAATAAAACGCAAAACACCGCAAAAATAACCTTTGAATACAGAGTTTTGCTGATTCGTGTAATTTAAGTTTCCAACATTACTTCTGATTTTAGGACCAGTTTTATCACCATTTGCAATTATTTATAAATAAAAGTTGTTCTTTTCTTATATATGGTTCCAGCAACTAACATGTAAATGTAAAAATACCCTCATGTTATGTGGTGCATTTTGTAGCCGTTAAATGCCAAAATATAGACTTCCGAATGCCATATGAAAGACTTTGTCTAAATAGTGCACAATTTGGGGTAAATGAAAACAATATTATGTGACAAAATATGTAATGCTTTTTCTTAAATACGAAAACTGTTGCCGTTTGTTTATCCAGTAGACCTGCCAACGTAAATAACCTAAACATTATTTTGCGCATTTTATCCGAGAGTTTTTTGATTTTTCAAAAATTCCGCAAACAATAACAGACTCAAACACGACGAACGGTCTGAATTCGTACAGGACAAGTAACAGAGATGCATTGCCACAATCTTGTCAAAGACACTTTTTACTCAAGTAACTGGTAAGAAATTCCTGAAGATTGGGTGAGAAATAACAGAAAAATACTTAAGCGTTCAGGACGAGCGTTACATTAACAGGCATCCTTAGCTCAGTGGCCCATTACTCCAGCAACTGTCTTTCACTGTGCCTGGTGTCATCTATGTGCCGAAAATAGCTCTATAATAGCAAACGGAAATGGTCGAATGAGATAAAAAGTCCGCGGAAAAATTGACTGAGGACGACATCATGGATTCACTTCAGAAAAAGTTAAATTATTTTTGGTTTTATTAGTATTTGAATGTTTTTGCGTGGGAAAAAATAATAATTCCCGTGCAGATTATGGGACTACGACGGGCCTCCATAAAACTTAAAATTATGCACCGAATTTCAACTAATGTAGCAATCGTCTCGTCCTAACCAAAAACCATTAACCATAAAATGTATTCCTAGCTGCAACACATAACATCGTAATACCCAAAAACTAACCTAAAGCGCAAGGCTACCCTAATAATGTTTTGTCACGAATTTAAAGAAAGCTGTCTTTCAAACGGGAAATTTAAAATCAGCAACAAGTAAACTTAACTTCCCTGAGAGAAAACTCTATACCTTCATACTTGGCAGAACCTAATGATTCGCTTTCTATAATTTAACTGAATTTCTGTTAGTGCCTTCCTTAAAAAAATTTACCTACATGCTTGGCTGTAAAAGTTAAAATAGCATCAACTTTTTGAAGGATGGGCACTTACTATTAACAAGAAAATATGTCGAAAATTTTCAAAGATTTCGATCAGTTACCGGCAAATCCTGCGAGTCCGGTTATCATTCCTATTGCTCCTATTCCTGCTCCAATTGCTCCTGCTGCTCCTGCACCTGCTGTTCCTGCACCTCCTAATCCAGCACCTCCTGCACCTCCTGCTCCTCCTCCCGCTCCTCCTCCCCCTCCTCCCCATCCTCCTCCTCCGCCTCCACCGCTGCCTCCACCGCTGCCTCCACCGCCGCCGCCGCCACCTCCTCCTCCACCACCACCACCAGTGCCTCCACCACCTCCTCCTCCTCCCCCGCCTCCACCACCACTATTACTACCTCCTTCTCCTCCTCCGCCGCCTCCACCACCACTATTACCACCTCCTTCTCCTCCTCCGCCGCCTCCACTACCACCACCGCCGCCTCCTCCACCACCTTCACCACCAGGACCGCCGACTCTTCCTCCACCGCCTAAACCTAAGAAAGTTGAAACATAATGTTATGCTGGTCAATGATTATAGACGGATGTGGTCTTATATAAAAAGCACTTTTGTTGAGGCAAAACGTACGCTTTAACAGATTTTTGAGAAGTTCTAGGGACCAAAATAAAATAGCGTTGGTCAATAGTGTTCGGAAATACAGACAATAGTTAGAGAGGTCAAAGAAACTTGAAACTTGCTGAATTACCTCTGAGCAGCTCAACCAGCCCAAACGCTAATAGTTTGTCCATTGTGTTGGGAAGACATACGTACGGGATTATGATGTAAATAAAAAGACAAATGCTAGTGAAGTGTGTGCGACTAAATACAGCAGTTTTAAATTAAGAAAAATGATCCGAAATATGTACGCATGTGATGCAATTTATGGTCAAAACACAAATCGTGCAAATTATAAATGGGCTTTTAAAAACGAAAATCAGCCATAATTGTGAACTATATAAATGGAATAGGTTCTTTCAGTTGACAATAAAAATTATCATCAGAGAATAAAAAAAAATTATTGCACGTTTTTGAGCCACAGTATAATTTGTTTGAATGCATCATTATTTCACAAAATTCACCTTTTTTAATAATATATTTTCTGCCATTTGAAAATATTTAATTTAACAATACCAATAGTAAGACTTAACATATCTTATTCATTTCTCAGTCGGCGTGTAAAGAAATTTCTCGGTGAATAATTTTTTTAACGTTACCACCTACTTGTACGTTAGTAAGAGTATGCTAGCCAACTTATGTACTGGTGGAATTTAAGTAATTTGTACATCACACCTCAATGCATAGTTACTATTCGGATGGCTGTCATGGGTAGATGGATGAATATCATTAGGTTTTGAAAAATAACCAGTTTGAGCCTAATCTAGGTAATACTGCCATGTGCTGGACTTAAAAATTGGTAACACTTCTTATGTTTCACATTCACCAACTAGCCCTTTGATAGAACATATATAAACGTGTTATAAGTTTAAGCAGGCTAAAGTAAAGTTCGTTTAGCATAAACAAACCATCTTTCGATAACTAAAAGGCCAGTTTTTTTCCTTCGTTTGCTATGAAATTGTAGGAAACAGTCGATCACATCTATTTTCAAAAAGAATTTAAATGATGAGTAACCGTAAAAGTTTTATATTAAAAACGTGGAAAGGAAGGCGTATAGCAATGAAATTTTCACAAACAGATAAAAACTCACGTATATTAGCTCCTGGATTGGAACCGTCAGGCCCCCCACTCTCACCATAACCCTCCTCGTCCTCCCTTTCTTCATCGTCCTCATCATCATCATCATTCTTAGGCTTCTTCGTCGCTTTAAGAAAGACAGAGTCATCTGCGTTTCATACTGTCTAGAGTAAGCAATTAGGCTAAAGAAATACTTAAAAAGATAAAATAATTAGGTAAAAATGCACTCCAAAATGTTTGCATGAAAGGTTTCTACTGTTTCTTTGGAAAACCACATATGCTAATTTTTACATTGTACCAAGCAAACTAAAATAACTCTATGGTAAATAGCCTCTTTTGTAGGCGGTTTTGAATGAATTAACAGCCATTTTCCAGCCGAAATGTATGAGACCATCTGTTACGCAGAGCTAAAATTTCTTGTCTTGCCTAAAAGTTAGCCATTAGCAAATCATTCCTATTAAAACTTGAACATCGCAGTACTTTAAATGTCAATGTTTATGCAACTCAGAGTCGAACTATTCTTAAATCCTGCAGTAAGCGGGAATGCCAGTTCGGCAGATTTACATGGCTGCGTCACATAGATGACATAAAAGATTAAAAAACGTGCAAAAAGCGTACTAGTTGACGTTGATGTTGATTTTGTCGTAGATGTTTCTGCAAGATCAAAAATGCACAAAATGTTTATCAAATGCACAGTGCTGAATTATGAATATTTGCCAGGTAATATTTGCATGTTTCTGATCTTAGATTTCAAATATTATTTAATTTTGCAGTGAAATTTTATTAAATAATACAGTTGGGCAATTTACAACTACTGTAATTATGACTAATTTAGACTGCACAAAACGTTTGATCGAATGTAAACTGACATTCCATGATACATATAGGTTCTACTTCCGTAATCGGAAAAAAAACAATGCACAGTCTTTATCTAACCAAGGTTGAACTATACGTGTTAAATATCAGTTATAAGCTTTTTGATTACTTTTAAGGTAAATGTAAATAGATTATGTTATAAATATAATAGGAGTTTTTAAAATCTGTTACATTACCTGTAGTAGTTTCTGTGTAGGTTAGAGTAAATAAGCAAGTTAAGAAATAAAATACATTAAATGTACGTCACAAAGTTATTTTTTGGGACTTACCGTTGCATTTTCGCTCAACTATCTCGTCAAGAGCCACTTTAAGACGCCCTAGTGTTCATCATAAGTAAGGTGATAAGGAACACGACACAGGTGTTATGATACTTTATTAGGTAAATGAAATATACAAACTCACAGTTTCTTTTGTTGAAATGTATTCTTTCCTTTTCGGCCTCAATTTCTTCATCTTCTACAAACGACAGATGGGCAAAAGTATGTTAAAGGTACAATTGTGTTGGGAAAAGATCTGTTTACAGTTTGAAGTTAAAACATTGCCCCAGAGCTATTGCGTTTTGAATGACCTTTCATAAATTTAAAACTGTGTAAGGTGTAGGCCTGAATCGTCACAATACTTGTCACTTGTGGTAAACAACCAGATAAAGACTGTTCATGCAACACTTGAACATCTGAAAATACAGCTGCAATTTTGTGGCCAGGATAACAAACACATCTACCATAACCAATAACCTCGCCAATACGTCCGTAATCAACATTTATAAAAACACACCTTTTGCGCAACGTGCTTAATATCAAGTTATTCTGAAATTTGCAAATGAAAACTGAAGTAAATCCACAGAAGAGCGCAGTTTTAAACAATACGTCCTGAGTGCATACACAGTTTTAACGATTCCCATTCCCAACTCTGTATGTGAGATTGGCAAAGCCTTTGATAAAATACTATGACAGATTTAGCAAAATATAGAGTTAAGATATAACACGCGATATTAGAAACTAATGCTTAAGAGCCAAAATAATTGAATTCAGGTGGACACACTTAAGACAATGCATAAAAAAACCATATTTTAAAAAGTTGGAATATCAGTACTAATCTCATTTTACATAATGTAATTAAAGTGGACTTTGTTTGACTAGTCAATGTGATAAACGGAAGCAAGAAATTCGCTCCATTGGCAGAAAAAAGATGCAGTACAATTGCAGACATACAAAGGCAGACAGATAATAACACCAATATTTCCATACCGAAGTTGGGACATTCGGGCGTAGTAGTGTCGTCCTTACCTATAAAGAAACAAAATAAAGTTTAGTACAGGTTAGCGATATATGTTTACAATTTTGTAACAACCAAAAATCTTAGTAAATGCACACCCTTGCTAACCGTTTATTAATTAACCTGGGTGCAATGCGTGCATAAGAAAACAGTTATGCCAATATATTAATAACATGGCCAGAAATCGTGTCCGACGTGATGATATATTTTTAATATCATCTGCGCATTTGAGTGGTAAATTTCTGACGAAATTTGTTACTGCTGGAAAAATGCACAATAATATTATTAACGGTTTTAACTGAGCATTGTAAATGTGGACGAATGCCTCAAAATATATTCATAGTTTAAAAAAAGCTGAATATTTTTATCGTAAATTGTCGCGAATAGGATAATCGCACGACTAATCACCAAAAGGAAACTGTGAAGGTGAATTGAGATTAACGGTAAAATTTGAGACCTCTTTATCAAAGCAAACGTTCAATTCACGTGCACTGACGTCCTCTTATAACTGTCAGCCGTGGGTCTATGGATAAACTGCTTGTTGGTCTGAGAGTTTGGCATAATTGTTGTTTTGTGAGGTGTCTTCTTCTAAACTCTGGCTCTTGGAATATCCATGACGACTTTTGTGAGGAAATATTGCCCAGTTTAGAGGCTGTAACAATTTTTGTGCACGGATGTTAATCTGGTGCTGTTCATTTTTATGAATTCACATATGTTTGTTTTAAATTAAAATTATTTTTAAATAACCTCGAACTTCTGTGTATGTTGCTTCTTCTCAGCTTACTGACATCGAGTAGTAAATTATGCATGATTTCCAATACTCAGTTTAATAAAATTAACCGTCCACTGCTCCTCCCATCGATCTTTTGTTAACCCACAATTGAATTTACCTGAAGAAAACTCTTGTGGAAAATTATATTACGTTCTTTCGAAAAGTGTGTGGCTTTTTGCTTAAATAAATAAAAATAGACTGAATAGAAAAGAATTGTTAATTTCAAAAAACATAACAATAAGAAAGAGCAAAACACTTCTTATTAAAACAGTTTTGTTCAAATTTAAATTTTTCTGATGGTTTGTGTATGATTGTTTAAGCATTCACTATGTTGGTAAACAGCAAGATGGTACTTGTACGGTGGTAAGCGCGTGAAATAGCTTCTTCGTGTTGTAGACAATAAGCGTTAACAAATAAAGCGTAACAAAATCGTCAGAATGAAAAGAAAATAATAAGAATAAAGGGGTATACAAATGTTTATCTGCGTCACTAAGCAACATATCTCTGCAATACTTGGTTAATGCGAATTGGAGTGACTATGCTCAATATTAACGAACAAATGGTTGAGGAACATATTTCAAAAAACCACTAAGTGAAATTAACAGTATAAATTAAAGGCGTTTTGACTGGCCTCCAAGATATGTGTTAGAGTACAACAGTAAAGAGCAGAATAGCACTCAGATTGCATGTCAAAGAGTTTAATCAATTTTTTCTCGTCTGTTGACAGATATTGTGGTGACACATATAACTTAGCATTAAAAAGAGTAGTCAACTGCAGTCCGATAACTTCTCAGATTGTGGCCTACACACAATACATCATTTGCACATTTCCGGTCTCATAAACAACCAAAGCCAATTTCAACTTACGTTCACAAACAAGGTTGATGATATCTTTTAAATCCACTTTATGAGCCCCTAGAATTTTAAAACAGCCCATGGGGTTTTAATGCAAATGAAAACAGTTTTTATTATATTTATATCAGTCAGAAAAGCCTACATTCTGGACTTTTTAAGTCTACATCATCTGGCTCGTTTTCATCTTCATCTCAAAAAAATATATGAGATGATGACAATATACTTAAGTACGTGCTAATGAGCGTGATAAATGGAGATTTAATTGTGTTGACTTATCCTTACGGAGGTTGGTTGTACGTTCATTCATTGCTGTTGTCGCCTTCTCTGGACCTGAAATCGAAAACAGATCGTAAAGAAATACTATAGGAAAATGATATTTCCATAGCCGCAACTGCATACATTGTTCCGCGTAGAGAACCAGCATCTACAATTTAATGTGCCAATGGTACAAAAACCTCTTTTCACTAAATGATGTTCGTTTTACTTCGTATTTATCAATTAAAGTAAGCACCTAACGGTAGTCCTTCACATTAAAACAATCATCTCGGGTTTTCATGTATGACTCAGTTCGACTGCTTCCCAATCATTTTGCCAAAACGATATATTGCAGCTTATATAAGTAGCAAGTAATGTCTGGTCAACTATATGAAATACTGCGTGACGGCTGACATATTTGCCAGTCAGCTGCACAACGAACATGCAAACTCACAGACATTTTGCATCTTAGAAATTTAATAAACACGTTCCACCCCTCGGAATGGAATTTAATTACAGCTCAATCTATATTGCTTTACAATTTCAGGCAATTAATGCTTTGCAGGCAGCATTCACTCATGGCATTTCTTAGTGCAAGCGGATTGACGTATACACTTTAAACACACAAATGTGTATCACTGTCAAGTTATTGCTGATTCTAAGCAAACATTTATACAAAGAGGGATTTTACAACAAAACGAAAACAGAACTTTGCAAAGTTCCATATTCAGGCATTCTGAATAACCGTTATTAGTAAGATTGTTCTGTATAAATTCGACTTTCCATTCAGGGTAATGATAACATCGTATACATAGTCAAATTCAGTCAAATTGCATAGCGCTGTCATCTGGCTGATGATATTCATCCCCAGTGATATGGTGCTACAATTATTTTCGGTATTACAGTCAGGTGCACTCTGACATCATGGATAAGAGAAAGCACATAATTCCGGTTCTCAGATGGGTACCAAATACACCTTATAATTTCATTTTTGGTCAGTGCCTTTTGGTTTACTCAACATAGAGTCCTTAAAACAAGTGAAGGAAATCCAGGAAATCCAGAAGGCAACGCATTGTCCTTTTCTGAACCGTTGTCGTTGATCTTTTTGATTTTTCGCTGTGGGTAGGTGGGTTGACAAAAACTGAACTTGCTAAACGGACGCAAGTTTTACCTTTTCTTGGGATGTGTTATTCTTTCATTACCACACATATATGTCATTTACGTCATTAAATTTTAGAAAATTTTGAATTTTGTCAAAGAATACGAGATATAATTTTCAGGGTTCTTACTTCTACAGCTTCTTCTTTTAACGTCAGATGGCCGCATGTTCATAGGCCCTGAATAACAAAACCGTTATGTAAAATATTGTATTTTAAATGCAAAGTGAAGTAAAGAAATCCTGCTGTGGAGTATATCAACATGTGCGTATCACCTTTGCTGTTATATTTCTTAGTCTGCAACTTACGCTTTTCCTCTTCCGTCAGATAGTCATCCATGTCATCATCTTTTAAAAAAAGTAAGATAAATATTCAAGCATTGCTTATTAATTGGCAGTTCGCCACCCGCAATTTATGCGAAAATCAATAACATTATAAATTGAAACAACTTAAGTGATAAATGTTATGCCAGAAAAAGTTGGTATAATTTTCGAAAACGGGAGTTTGCCTCAACAGCTTATAGGAAGGAAATTTGAAAGATGTTCAGTTTAGTTCAGTTTCATTAAGGGAAATAAAGCCGAAGCCTTTGAGCTCCCTATTGATGTCAGTGACACTGTAAATTAAAAAAGGCTGACATATAATGGACGTTGTACAAAGGGTTATCTCCCGGACACGCTGTGTTAACAATCAACGAAGTATTTTACAAGTGTAAGTTATTGTTCATCGCATCAGCCCAATTAAAAATAATCTGAAGTCTTGATGCTGCTTAAATGACACCAAAATACCTAAAACGTCCATTGTTACTTTGCCACTGAGTCATGCAGCATATGTGTTAGATCTTTACTGAACGAATCGACATCAGCAGTGTCAATGTCCGTTGCACAGAAGAGTACTCAGCCATGCACGCAGTTTTGCGCCTGAATTTATCCATTCGGCATTTCACTCCTCATAATACCTATTTTCGACCAGGTATCATGTGTTAAGAATACAACCAATTCGGGCAACGGTATTAGGTTTTAAATTAAACCGTTGCAGAAGAGGCGTCTTTAATCGGCCTTTTTGATTCCAGCACGCTTGTTTTTTTCATAGCTGCTAACATTGTTCTGTAACTACATTTCACACAGACGCAGTTATTTTGTCTGTTATTGCGTATGTCTCAACGTAACGAAATGATGTCAATTATGATTTAATATATCATGCATTCCCTCTATATGCATTTTAACACTTGACAAACTGAGTTGAGGTCTACTCTTGTTACACTTATTTGTAGGGAAAGACGGGTGAACTTTCTGAGGCCTGCGACAATTTACATTTTATCGTGCCCAGATAAAGTGGACTAACTACTTCTTGGAATTAATTTAATGACTTTCGATACAATTTGTCCTCCAGTTCGATCGGATTAACATTATTCATTCTCCTTATACCAGGTAATGTGGTGATGGGTTACACTGCAAATGGATTTCAATGCCATTCACCATAAAGCTCCACAAACTATTTTCACAGCCTCTTAGCTCTTGTTTACATTTTTCTTATTTCCTTGTGCCTGTATTTTCTTAACGTTGCCTCCATTTGATTCACCCAATAACTTTTAGCTACTCATTATGTTAGCAAATTCGAAAGACTCACACCCGATGGATTATTTTTTTCGTTGACAGTAATTTTGTATTTGAATATTAACCACGTCATCAAGGTATATAGGAATCTGAGACCATATATCAATCAACATTTAGCACAATTCAATAAGGATTTTAAAAATTGGTGGATGCTCATTATAATCAGCCCGTTGTTTTATGGCTACTGCTTTGCTCTCTTTTGATTACTTGTTACTGTCTAAGTATGATTTGACCTTTCAAAAATCCGTAAGAGTTCTTAGACACTAATACATAAAACTTTTTCTTATGTTTTCTGATATTCGTACCTTTATTAGCACTATTGTATTTTATTTCATGCTATCATACGGCCTTTTATATTCACGACTTGTTTAATTGGAAGCGACAGAGGTATCTTTGACTTTCGTTAAAAATACGATTCCCGGCATCCTCATAAATAACACTTTATACTCTTTCAAATAGGTTAACCTGCCACCTTTCATCATGCAGCTATCTGGTTGATTACCCAAGTCACTTTGCTAGTGTGTGCCGTCGATGGCATACACTGGTGCACTCCAATGCATTAAAACATTGTCATACATTTGGACAAATAGCATAAACGTCATAAGATTTCAGTATTTGTAAGTAACAAATGCGTCATTACAGGAAAGGAGTACCCAATATACCTTATATTTTGTATGTACTTGGTCATTATCCAGCAAAATATCTTACCTTTTGTAGCAATATCAGTCAAAAATTCTCGCTTACCTTCTTCAGAATTACTTTGTTCTATGAAAAACATGAAGAAGCTTTATGAAGGTATTTCGCAGCAATTAAAAATGCAAGGGAAATGAGCACTTTTGGTAGTGCAATATCATATTCCACATATTGACCTGATGACCTTTGTATACCACCTGGTGGCATCTACAAAATCAATTGCTTAGTTGGTTTTTGGCATTCAGGATATCATGCCTAAAAAAACGCCGGATATCATCGGAAAAAAATAGTCATTAAAATGCTCTGTGATTTAATCGCATTAACATTAGTTAAAATGTAATATTCTATTAGTGTTTTTGACACCAGTTTGCTTGTTATTTACGAATCTGTTAAATTGCTTTGAATTTTAATACACACAAATGTGTATCACTGTCAAGCTGTTGCTGATTCTTAGCAAAGTAAGAAGGAAGGATTATACAACAAAACAAGAACAGAAATTTGCAAAGTTTCATCTTCATGCACCCTGAATAAATGTTATTAGTGAGGTTGTTCTATATAAATTTGACTTCCCATTCAGGCTAATGATAATATCGTTTGCATAGTCAAATTCAGTAAAATTGCATAGCACTTTCATCTGGCTAATGATATCCATCCCCAGTGATATGGTGCTACAATAATTTGCGGTATTTCAGTCAGGTGTACTCTGACATCATGGATGAGAGAAAGCACTTGATACCAGTACTCAGATGGTTGCCATTAAATGACGCTCATTTATGTCTTTTTAAACTACAGTAACAATGCGAGTCTTCACTATTCTCTCCGGATTGTGAATTTATTCATCGAATTATGTAATATTTTTTCTGAATACTATCATACTGACCTCCGCAGGTCCCGAATCTGTCATTTCACGTAGCAGTTTCCATAGTTGCTACTGGAAAGACTGTTTAGCTCTTTATAACGAATCGTGTATAGGAACAACAAAAAAAAACTTTTTGTAGTTTGAGGAAGGTTAGATATGCTCCATCAAACTTTCAGGTCTTCAAATATCAAAATGCACTTTCACATCAGATTCAGGACGCTACTGGTTGTCATTTAGCGAAAAGTATCATTTGCCTTAACCAAAGTCCAGGTGGTTCAGAAGGAGTTGATATGAACACAATAAAAATGCATATATTCTTTCTGTTAAATGCCAGCCGTAAAAATAAATGCGCTATTGTGTTTTACGTGATGATTAACTAAATTTATTTATAAGAACGTTTATTTAGACTGCCGTCTGTGTAACATTTCATAATGCAGGTATCACGCTGATGACCCAAGTCTCTTATGCTAGTATTTGCCGACGAAAAAATATGTATTTCACTTAAATGCATTTAAAAGGTTGCGAAACATTTGAAAAAATTGCATAAATGCCATTTTATTTCAGGATTTGCACGTAAAATACACGTCATTACAGGAAAAAGAGTACCAAGTACACCTAATATTTTGTATGAACTTGGTCATTATCCAGCAGAATATCTTACCAGTTTGTACCAATATCATTCGTAGTATTTGAATCTATGGGAAACCATTAGAAGATGCATAAAGGGATTGCAGCAAATGGAAATGCAGGGGAAGCTTGTACAATTCTAGTACATACAAATATTTCACTTGTTGCCCTTTATACTTGC
Source organism: Schistocephalus solidus (assembly GCA_017591395.1). Classification (NCBI taxonomy): domain Eukaryota; kingdom Metazoa; phylum Platyhelminthes; class Cestoda; order Diphyllobothriidea; family Diphyllobothriidae; genus Schistocephalus; species Schistocephalus solidus. Next base: position 41,900 of record WEDG01011674.1, read on the forward strand.
TTATACCTCCATGCGGCATCTTGAAAAGTAATCTCACTTTGCTGAAGGTCGAAATCGTAAACCACATTTAAAATACTGATAATATTTAGAAAGTATTCATGCTTTCTGTCGTAAAATGAAATATTTAATTTCCATATGAATCCGTTAAATTAACCATAAAGGTGATATCTATGACACAAAAAAAGTGCAAGGTGATAAGGTTTACTCGCAATTGACAGACATCCGGTCAGTTCACCTGTCCGAACCCTGCATTCGTTCGGTGTTCTATCTAATGCGATTTTCAGTGGCCTTGTAATGTCATTCTGGCTCTAAGTATTGCATGCATTCATTGACGATGCGAAACAGTACATGAACTGAAATAAATCTGCTGTTTCGGGATGATGATAATGTGGCCTTCACAAAATCACGTTATGGAAAATGCTTGTCACGTGGTGCCTTCGGGTTTCAATGAAGAGCCCTCATAGACAGTTGCATTGAGACTGTGTCTTGTTTGTAGCGCGTTCGACTCAATGCGTAATGGAAGCAGGTTTGAATTTAAGATTGTCGTCACTGAGGATTGTATTTCACTGCTTGATTATGATTAAATCAGCCTGAAAAAACAAGCCGGTCAAATTTTCTTTCATTCGTTCATTTGCTATTTGGTAAACTCAGCAGAGACTCCTTTATAGCTAGTGTAGGAAATCCAGGAGAATAATGCAACACATTGTTCTTTTCTGCATTTTAAGGATATGCGATATTTTGCATTTGAAAGAATGGGTGCATATATTATTTCGAACATGAGGATATAAAATCCTAAGAAGAATAATACTTTTGTCAGGTAAGCTTTTACGCGAGGGGAAAAAAAAA
>WEDG01011676.1:0-41369 GCA_017591395.1 Schistocephalus solidus
ACCTCAGGAATACGCGCAGCTTAGTTTTACTCAATACGAGATCAGTTGTAGATAAGATGGCTGAGCTAGAACAGTAACTTTTGACCTTGATCCAGATGTGCTGTGCATCACTGAATCCTGGACTCACTCTCTTATTTCTGACTCGGCGCTCGCTACATCGATAATTTCACTTTGTACCGACAAAGACCACGCTGAAAACGTGGTGTGGTTGCTTTCTTTATATTAAGTCATCAGCTTTGTGCGTTTACCTCAGCTGAGAAATTTCTTCCTTTTTCTGGAAATTTATGATTTGTTTCCAGTCTTCCTGCCGCTTTGACATTAAACGGTTAGTTGTGAAACATGTGTCTTTAATCCTCTCCGTGTTATTATGGCAATGAAAGCGAGCTCTGTGAACTGTTTGAAAAGTTGCAAGGACTCTTTTGATGTCAAAATAATCAAAGGCGATTATAATCTCCAGAAATTGGCTGGTCGGCGAAATTCCTTCTTCCGCCAAAACTTCCAGAAATTGTTCAGAGCATTATTAACTCGCAAACGGCGTACCTGTCGCATCCATAGTGCCCATTGTGGGCTTTCACTTGCCGGACATATGAGCGAGCTGGTGAGTCACATATCACATTGGATAATTTAACTTTCATTATTTCCCCAGTTTGCGGGAACCCATAGACCAACTCCCAAAATGTCTTTCAATTCATCAATGCAATCACTCAAAAATCATCCAGTGGCTCCGGCTTGCCGAGGCAGAGAAAACGCCTACTACAAACGGGCCGTCCAACTACCGGGTAGTTTACCCGAGCAAGAATAGGCCAGAGGCATTGTCCTGATCCTTTAAAACAACTTCATCCCATCGATGTGCAGCTGGATGCCCGTTATCTCAGGAATTTCAGTTGCTCTCCGGAGGTTCAGCTCATCCAGTAAACCACGCCCAAGGCCCATGTGGACATAGCTCCCGTTCTTCAGGACCTTGTTAATGCAAGTACGTGAGAGTACGCAATAACGTTCTTGGGTCCTTCGGAACCTCTGGATGGTAAGGACAGAGCATCTCCAACAAAGCTTTAACGGTTGCTAGTGGCATGTTCGTCTTCCGGCAGACGTCCTGCAAATCAGCTAGAAAACATCTGCCTTGTAATTCGCTTGTTTGTTCCGTGACCCTATTGATTCTGCATTCCAACTCAAAATAACATTGCCTGAAAACCTACCATTTGAAACCCTCGGGAAAGGTTTCGAGCATTTGAGGCTCCGGTGAGGGTATAACGCCGACGACGAGGATGGCGAAGGACCATCTGCTACTTCGGTTGCTGCATAATATGCCTGCATTGCACGCGATACTCGCTTATACCCAGTGCTCCTCTTGATTCCGTAAAACGTTTGCTTCATGGTTACTTTTCATGGACAACGGAACACAATAAATAAATGAGATGAGGGCATATTTAACATTCAGTGAGGTTACTGACCTGTGCCAGCTTCATATGTCTGTTTGTCTTTCGTCTCTGTCAATACTATTTTACAGGTCTGTGTAGACCCTAAGTGTTACTGTTGGTCTTTTGACGTGTATACCACGTCTGCTTCGGAGGAAATTGCCCACTAGTATGAAAGTCTCAATCAAGGTTGGGGGTGACTAAGAAATCCGTGTTGGATCGTTGTTAAAGCCCAGCCGCGACTGACAATTGTGCGCCATGGTCAAGGCGTGCAGGTCGATTTTTCGAAAGCTAAGTGAAATCTCAAATCTTGAACATATCTTTTCGTTTTTGCTGACGTTATTGGCTTTATTTTTGCGAAAAGTTTTGCATTTCTAACCCTTAATCAACTGCGCATACCTGTGGTGTTTGTCTTTAACAGTAGGTGGAACTATAGAGCCTCATATTGTCCACCCGACATAGCCTCATTTTTCGTTCTCTAATTTTTGAACGGTTTTCTTCATTTCCTGCTATATTTATTGGTTAAAGTGTTGATAATTTTTGTATTTCTAACATTTTAACAGCAAATATACCTGTGATTGTTTTTATTTTACAATGGGGGAAAATATAAAGGTCTCACACTGCTTCACTCGATGTAGCCTCACTTTCCGTCCTTATAAATCCATGTGCAAAAGTAGAATTAGTGAACGTGAACATATAATTTAATTTGAACATTTAAACACTATCAATTTCCAACTGTAAGTTTTTGGCATTTTTATTGTCAACATATCAACCAGTTTGAAATCAATACGAGCATAATTTTTTTCCCTGCGTATCCTGCGTACATTGCACTCATATTTTCGACGAAAGAGGGAACCAACAACCTCAAATCGTCTTAAACTACCTGCTTCTGGACTCAACCGTTGCTTGCTTACGCCTTCTAGTCTCAACATTGACTCAAATATGCAACCCATAGTTAAAGCTTAACAGCTAGATCTGTCCGCTTTACAGAACTGCAATGACTTCATGGTGAAGTTTGGATCTATTTTATCTATACTCGGTAACCTGTTCGATGGTAACATATCTCATGTTCCCTCCCAGAATTGCAGACGTCTCGAATCACTGGTTCACTTGGTCGCCAGCGAGGCTTTTGACAGACAAATACGTTTTCATAATTTTTCCTAAAAATGCTCTCATAAACATATGCCCAGTTTACGTTGCTATGGCCTTTTGTACTCAGGTGGGTTCAACTAAACAATAGTGGAAGCAAAACGCCTCTCTTCGCCTTTCAAGAATCCTCCTATCTTTGTTAAATTGTTTTCAACAATTGAGTTAAACTCAATCTTTTGCTCAACGAGGTCACACTTCTCGCTATTTTTGGAAATGAAAAATGTTTCCTTTGGCGAGATCTTACACCAATTAAGCGAAAAATGCGTCTTTTCCTGTCATAAACTTCTCAACCTAATATTCACAAGTCTGGCCGTATTTCCACTAACCTCAATGTATCGGTTAATTCCTCTCCTCAGAGGTCCATTTCAGTCAGCCCCTCCACTCCACCTTCTAATTCGTTTCCCACAAGACCGATTAATGAAAGCTCCGATGCTTTAAGCCCAACTGTAATGTCCGCAACCCCGTCTTACCCGTCTAAAGCACTTAGACTGACAGTTTTCCCTCTTGAACGCCATTATCCAGGCCTCTCCATGAGGCCTCCAGAACCACTTCGCATAAATAGCGTACTTCAAGTACAAAATTCGCTATCATCTCAATTTAAAGCCAATTTATTTAACTCTCCACAAACTAGCTCATCCCATAACCCCATGAGTAATCTTATACCCCAATTATATCACCTTAGGCAGGTCTTCCAAAGGAAGTTAATCCAACCCAAACAACAAAGCAAGGTGGAACATTTCAAATTTATCGCAAACTGCCTTCTTCAAGACTATTCAAGCTTCTCCAACAGGCAAATAACCCTAACCAGGTGCCAGAGTCAGCGTCAGTAATTCCGAAGGAGCGAGTTAAAACAGAACTTGGAACTCCTTAAATTGTATGAAAAACGTTGTCAACGGACAGCGAGTCAATCCACATTCTCAAGACATATAGAATAGGGAAGGCTCTGTCAAAACCCGATTCAAATCCTCGACCAAGAACTCTAAAAAGCATCTTTGAAAACGAAGCCCAGGCACAATTCCTGCTATAGAGAAAATCAATTTTACGGGGGTTTGCATTCTGAAGTTTTTTTTAAAACCGGAATACGGGCTGAATGAGTGAATGAAAATGCGACAGTTAATAATAGAACTGAAATCACGAAGGACCAATGGCGCAGCACACCTCAAAATAAGAGATGGACAGATAGTTAAAGTGAAAAGAGCATTCTTTGGCCGAAGGAAGTCACTCTGACAGCCTTACTGTCTCGTTTCAGAAACCGAAAGCGTGCCCACTTCAAAAAATCGTCCTAAATGCCGGATCTCTGCTAAATAGGCTGCCTTTGCTCCAGACTCTAGTTTTCATCCAACGCCCCGACATTGTAATATTTACAGAGACATGGGCAAGAACCTGTGTATCCGACTCCGAACTCTTGATTCTAGGCTACGCTCACATTCAAAATTATCGACACGAGGGTCGTGGCGGAGGAAGCTGTATCTATGTTAAGCATTCACTTACATTTATGCAGTTGGACTATTGAAAATTTACCACGGTAGAAGTTATCCGTTGGATCCGAGTTGTCGTAAAAGATAAGCACTCTTTACTCGTTGGTTGTGTCTATCGCCCACCCAATGCCAGCGACGATTACCATCTTTGCCTCTCGCAGGCATTTCAAACCACAGATGACTTAAATCTGGAGTACTGCTTGATTGCAGGTGACTTTAATCTTCCTTCCGTTCCTACAAAGTTCGAAGTCATACCTAAGGCCATATATATAGGCATGTGGGACCAGGTAGTTAATTTTCTTACCCGAGGATCAAAACATAATTATTTTTTTATTTTTATTTTTAATTTAAGTTATTTATTGCCACTTTACAGGCAAGGTCAAAAAAATATATACAGTAAAGGGTTATCATAATTACCCGAAGAATTATCTGCCTTTACGTTTGCTCCACAGCCAAATAACATGAAAGCTCAAAAATGTAGACAGCCTACCTAGCTGTGCCTATTATCTGGAATCATATTTGCATGCCATGACATAAAAAAAAGGTCGTTTCCATAAAAAGTCATTTGCTAGTGCTACCTACGAGGCCTGTTTCAGCTTGATGTGAATGTGATGTGAATGTGATGTGATGTGATGTGATGTGAAAAGCTGAGTCTCGAAAGCGCCAGACGCGAAGTGAACAAAGAAAATTGGAGTCAAAATCGACTCTCGTTACCTAGGCTAAGAGCGTAAAAAGAGTATCTTGTTCGATTAAATTTACCTTTCAATGTACTTTGCTTTACCTAATTTCCATAGTAAAGAGACATTTTTGTACTTTATTACTAGGGTCTCCCAAAGAACCTAAAGGTTATTGGAACTGGCGACCCCGAAGAATGTCGTCAGCAGGTGTCATCACTCTTCGACTTTACTACGTGCGAGTTTTCCTCCTGTTCCATCAATGGTGTCTACCAGCCGCCGATTCGTGGAAAGTTTTATGTTCGTTTCGTCAAAGTCTTTAGAAGGCTGAACTTTTTGCGCAAACGAATGCTTTTTAAAAAGTCAGAATAGCCATGAAATTTTAAAGCGCTGTTTGTGCTTTACTAATACACCTAATGCGAATCCCTAGCAGGGTTGAAATATTGATAAGTGTACGTAGAACGTTAAAGTGCTCGCTCGGGAAATGATTCAGATGTTCTCGATTGACAGCCAACTAAGGGTCCTCCGGTTGTTTTCACATTTACACTTTTATTATAACTCTACATGTTCCTAACTCAGTAAATTATATAATCCCAGCGAAAGAACCCGGCATTGAAAGACACAAAAAGTTTAGAATTAGTAAAGAGTAAATGGAAAGTTTCACTATAAATCAACGGACATTTTTCCAATCACTTCGAGAAATTTGGGCTGTACAATTCATGCGGGAGAACCTAGAAAGACACAGACATGGGAAACTAGAGCGATGACTCCTAGTCTGTGTAATTTTAGTTAGTTAACCATACATTGAACGTTGTTTACCCTGCGCATAAATCGGGAAGGCGTTAGGAAAAGGCATATAAACTACTATTCGCCAAATCCCCTACAGAGTGTCACTTAAACGGATGAATCTACGTTTTCCAGTATAAAGAATCATAGAAGTACAAAGCAATGGTATAACATGCAAGTTGAGTCGATGTCTGTCTCCAATGAAAAAAAAAACAGCTGAAATACGAACGGAGGTGAAAGTTCGCATTCCACGTGTGTATAAGTGAAGAAGAAGGTTGTTCGTTCACCGGAAGCATGGCTTTATTCGTCTGATCTTTCGAACTCTTACTGGAGTCCATCGTCAGAGATAAAACAGCAACATAAACGACGCTGATAGTTGTTTGTTGTAGAGCATAAAGGAGATTGGTAGTCGACCTGATGTTGTTCTCATGGGTGACTTCAGTGCATCCAGCAGGCGCAATGCTTACTTTATTCCTTCGATCACCGTCTGCTAAAGGCAACCCGTGAAGCTCTTATTAAACAACATGTATTTGTTCCAACGAGAGCGTGTGGTGGACAACAGGCTATTTGTTTAGATCTCGTCTTCACCGGCGGGCTTTTGAATTAAAGCCGCCATTTTTGTATGCTCTCCATTCACGAGGAAATTTTCTGAAACTGGATACTCTACCATTCTTTCACTAAAGATCCTGACAGTAAAGAGGAGGTACATTGCCTACCTCCATTTGGTCAAAGTGATCAAGCAATACCTTCCTGGAAGTATGGTTTATATTTTGTACCATCTGCTATAAATGATACCAGGCCCAATCTATGGCGAGGAGACTTTTGAAAATGAGAGCTGAGGCATCACGAATAGACCGAGATCTTCTCTTCTCCAGGAAGGTCACTGAGGACTGCAATTTATTTAAGGAATGATTGTTGAATCTAAACAATTCTCAGCTTGTCTTGCATCTGGCGTGGGTGATTATCATCGTGGCTGCGAAGTTTAACTTGTGAACCGTTTCGTAGGTGTTGGCAGCCACTTGCGATAAACCGTCACCCCGTCTCCCAGCAAGCTTATGCTCGTGTATGCGCGATCCAAGCAAACGTCCAGTCTGTCCTGTGTAGTTACAGGAACAGTTTTGGCACGGGATGCGATACACTACTCCCAACTACTCATTTGGATTTAATCTGTCCTCGATTCTCATGACCTTAATGCGCATGGTAGCTTTGGGTCGGTGTGCGATTCAGACACCAAGTCCCGCAAAAATGCGCTCGGTCGCTTCTGACACTTTCTTGATATATGGCATTGCATGCCATACCATAGGGGTTGGTTCTGGTTGGGTCTCTTTTGGGTCTCCTTTACGTGACGTCCTTATTCACATCCATCCCGCCGAGCTTAGCACAAGAAGTCCTGCGCCGGAAACTTGAGGAGTCATACGACGAAACCAAGAGTTCTCTCAAAATTGAACACCGTATGAAGCTATTCGAATTTTGCCAAAAGACCTACTTCACCTCTGCCGGAGAAACCTATGAACAATGGGCTTCCCAATCTCCGGTTTAGTGGCAGAATTCATCCTACAAGAGCTGGAAAAGATCGCTTTCACCCGACAGCAGCCTATCTTTTGGTGCTGTTACGTAGACGACACCTTTTTTATCCTGAAGAGGAACATACTGCAGCATTTTCATGAGCACCTTAACTCGATTTTCTCAGATATACAATTCACGAGGGAAGAATAAAGAGCAGCAGCTCCTTCGTCAGGCGAAATAGAAACGGCTGTCTACAGGAAAGTGACGAACACCACACAGCTCCTCAATTTTCATAGCACACCTCTGGTGACTGACAAACAAAGCTATGTGAGAACACTATTAAAGCGCATCCAGACTCATTGCAGTAACCCGGCGGAAAAAGCACCCGAGGCCCGTTACCTCTGCGACCGGTTTATGCGGAACGGCTATCCGAAGGCGTTAATAAGCCGATGCCTACGTGTTTGACCGCGGAGGACCCAACCAGAACCAACCCCTACGATATGGCATGCGATGCCATATATCAACAACGTGTCAGAAGCGACCGAGCCCATTGTTGCGGGACTTGGTGTCGGAATCGCACACCGACCCACAGCTACCATGCGCAGTAAGGTCATGAGAATCAACGACATATTAAATTCGAATGAGCAGTCGGGAGTAGTGTATCGCATCCCGTTCCTGTAACTACACAGGACAGACTGGATGTATGCTTTGCTCGCGCATACACGAGCATAAGCTTGCTGTGAGATGGGGTGACGGTTTCTCGCAAGTGGCTGCCCACACCTACGAAACGGGTCACTAGTTTAACATTTCAGGCACGTAGATCATTGCCCACGCCAGATACAGGACAAGCCGAGAATTGCTTGAAGCCTGGGCCTCCAATGAGAACTCGGTAAATCGATTTATCGATCTGGTGCGGGCATACAGGGTCCTGTGTAGTCGCCTCTGGACTGGCGCCACTGGGGTCTGATTCACCCCTGCCATCTCCCCCCACATAAATATTACTCGTTTATATTGCTGTTTTATCTTTGACGATGAACTCCAGTAAGAGTTCGAAAGCTCAGACGAATATATCCATGTTTCCGGTGAACGAACAACCTTCTTCTTCTTCTTCTTCTTCTTCTTCTTCTTCTTCTTCTTCTTCTTCTTCTTCTTCTTCTTCTTCTTCTTCTTCTTCTTCTTCTTCTTCTTCTTCTTCTTCTTCTTCTTCTTCTTCTTCTTCACCGCTGAAATACATTTTTCAAGTTAATTTCTCAGCGTAGTCCTTACCTCACTCTAAGCATACGCAAGAAAATCCTCAACTAAAGAGAAATTGTATCTTCTACTCGGCTGGCAGCAAACTTACCATCCCAGCTAAAAGAGCAGATATTGACAGAATATCTGAGTCTACTATGGAGGTTAACCCCTATGGTTGGCGATGTCGTTAACTGCAATCTTCACACCGAAAGTACGTCTGCAGCGACCGAGCTCTGTCAAGTCTCTGCATCTTTGTAGGCTCAGGGTGCTTATAATGCTGAATAAGTATTCTCTTTCAGCTTTTTCGTGGATTGAACATAATGTGTCCCTGAGTTCAGTCATTCATAGGCACTTAAAACTGGATAATCATCCAGGTAACTCACCGAACTTCTACCATCTTGATCTCACATGGTACTGAGTCACTTGTGCCCCATCTGCCTTAGATGGCAAGTCCAAAATCGGTCTCACATCGAGAGTTCCAACAACCTTCAAGCCACTAGACGTAATACACACTTATAGCTGCTGCCTTTCGTTTTCAACCAAAGAAAACGTGATCGGAGTATTTTGGCCGTTAAAGTGCACGCACTATCCAAGTTTCTACGTGATGCCCACCAGTACAAGTTCCCCGTAGTTTATATTCTGGCGAAACCGCCTTCACCAGCTGTGCCGAACTTTCTGAAGAGTAGAAACACGTCAAAGGCCCAGGAGGGGTTAGTATCATAGGCACCTGAACAATACCGGCAAAAACGAGGGAGACTGGAATGACCATTTCTGGCTCATTAACCGTCCTCAGCCAGTCATACCCAACCACAGGTGGGGTACCACCTGAGACTCGATCCCGCAACCTGTTGATCAGAAGTCCAACGTTCTAACCAGTGAACCACGTGCTCGTTGTCTTGTCGCTTTCGATTAGGAATATTAACAGTGGTTGATGGTTGCTCATCGATCGGCTGCGGGACTCATTCGATTAAATCGTCTCAAGGAACACTGGTGGCGATACTTATCTGCTAAAGATACTAGCCACCGTTCGGCCGTTGGCGGGGCTCGAAAGTGAGTTCTAAGGCACAATGGGACAAGTGAGCTCCGTTAACGATCAGTGAGCATTCGTCAACGAATGCCAATATTCCCGCTCTTACCCGGCATAACAGCGGGCCCCTGGCTTAATGGTTAGAGCGTTTGACTTCTGATCAGCAGGTCGTGGGTTAGAGCTTCGTGTGGTGCACCACCTGTGGTCAGGTATGGCTGGCGGATGATGGCTAATGAGCTAGAAATGGCCATTCCAATCTCCTTTGTCTTGATCGGCAACGTTCACCAAACACGTCAAAGTTTATCAGCAGTAGTAAATGTCTTGTGGTGGGCCAGATTTTAAGAGCCCTCAAGCTTCGGGCCATCCCTGTCCTTGTCTCATATACGGCTTACTGGTAACGTTAGGTAAGGCACAAATGGTCATACCAGTCTACCTTATGTTTGACGGTTATATTTCCCGATAACTTATCACCTGATCCTACGAGGCCACCTAGAGGGGATGCTAGACAGACGCTAAGAAGGAACGCGCAACGCTCGTAATCCCTCCTGCAATCAGGATAGACTGATGCAACATCAGTGTTACAGTCCGTTCATGGTAATGTTAGGGTCTCGTTTTTCTATTAACTGCTCATTAGTAATCTGAATCTTTATTCAGTTTTTCAATATCTACTGTCTCCCCAGTCGATTTCTTTTGTAGGAGATAAGACAAAAACTGGTAGAGCACCGGAAGAAGTTTTTTTTCTATTCTGAGCTTTTGAACTTGTTCAGAAGTCCTTCGTGCGACAGAAAAGAGCTACATTTTGGGGCGTACAAGCCAGTTAAAATCAAGGATTAAAATCTTGAGGCGACCGCACAGGGCTCTGTATGCCTGCACCAGCTCGATACATCGACTGATTGAGTTTTCACCCTAGTACCCGACTTCACACGATTCTCGTCTCATCTTGCTTCCGGCGAGTGCGATTATGTTAATGACTTTCACCTCTGTGCCTGGTCGGCAACCAACTAGATTCGCTAACTTTCACTCCAGACAACGTGGTGGTGTCATTGTGCAGGACTGTTGATCAACTCACCTCAAATCATCACACGAATTATCCAACCTATCCTGGCTGCCATTGACCGCAGGTGCATTGAGCCCACTGAAGAAAATTGCATTGTACAGAAACTTCCAGTGTCATTTAACCTTGAACGTTTCCGATCATGGGTAGTGGGGCATAAGCAAGTAACTCACTGACAAGTTCTTACCGGGTAGGAATCGAGGTAGATAGGAGTGCATTTTGCGAATTTTTCCCGAGAAGTTTGCATTCTCTTGCTGATCTATGAACTACTGTTCCATCTAACCTTATTTAGGCCTTTGCCGCGTTTCAACATCAAATAACCTTCATCAAGTTCAAGAACCCGGGAATAAACTTGACACGCAGTCAAACAAACAAGGCTGTTGACGAGTACTGCCGTATGGACTGGCAAGAGGTAAGATTACCTTGATGAAACCTGAAATCGTCCTAAGGAGTAATGTCGTCTTATCTCGCAGCTAAATCACATATTCGAGAAGTTGGGAACTAATTATTTAATATCAATTTGTTAACTTTTGTCAAGCACACTACGTTTAACTGCTCGGAGGCATATCTGAGGCTATCTCGTATGATTTCTCGGAGAAGGCCTTCCACTCCAAAGTCATTGGTGAAGGGAGAAAGTAATGCATGAAAGTTCGCACTGTGAAGCCGGACACTTTGCAGCCGTGACAAAATTATAGCTAATAATATTTGCGTAGAGGATAGGAAGACCTTTTTTGTGAATCTTAAAAGAAGGATGGTTGGATGGATTAGGTCAACACATGCACGGCCAGTAAGCGCAGCAGCCTGTGTGGCAGCAAAGGCTGACAGCTGCGTGATGTAACTACGAAATCCTTACCTCGCCATTGGATATAGTAGCTACGTAACACGTTAACGAAGACAAGGGAGAATGCAATGGCCATTTCTGGCTAATTAGCCGTCATCAGGCAGCCATACTCGACCCCAGGTGGTGAACCACCCGAGGCTCGAACCCTTTACCCGCTGATCAGAAGTCCAATGCTCTAATCATTGATCAACGTGTTCGTTGTCTTGTCGGTTCAGATAGGGAACATTGGCTTGCATCCATTGATGAACGCTCACCGATCGCCAACGGAAATCACTCGTCTCGTTCTGTCTTGAGGCTCAGCACTCTCGAGCCCTGCCAGCAGCCGCACAGCGGCTGGCAGTAGTAAAGGCAGATACACCATGCCATTGGAGCGTTCGACTTCTGATCAACGGGTCGCAGGTTTGAGGTTCGGGTAGTGTACAACCTGGGGTTGGGCACGACTGGCTAGTGACGACTAATGAGCCGAAAATTTCCATTCCAGTATCCCTTCTCTTGGTTGGCATGGTGCATTTGCCTTTACTACTACTAGCCAATGTGCGGCTGCCGGTGGGGCTCGAGAGAAAACCTCGAGTTAGAACGGGACGAGTGAGCGTTCTTCAACGAACGCAGTAGTTATCTTGATATGGCTTTTGGCAAGCATTATTTGTGTCTAATCTGCTTAGCAGTCTCCACCAACCAGTTTATGTGGAATGTAGTGTTGAGATCGAAATCGAAAGGCGAACCGAAGTAAAATAGATGTAATTTCTGCCTCCTGTTTATGCGGCGAAAGCGTGGGTTAATTTTCGTGTGTTTGCAAACAAATCCAGCATGAATCGAACACATCAGAAGAGTTCGTCTTGAAAAACTCAAAAAAATGCCAAAATAAAGAAGTACATGACACAAAACCAGTCAATCGTTCTGGCCTTCTCTTACTGAATAAAAGTGTTTATGGGCCAAATATGGGATCAATCCTGGCTGGTGAGACTAGTTTCAGGTGAGGCCAGCTAAGTACTAAATCGAAGAAGTTCAATTACAGCAGTTGGTCGGAAAGTGGAAGACCAAGATTTCCATAGTAAACGATAACTCGAGGCAGTCAAGCTCACTGAGGCGATCACCCACGTCTTGGTGGTTCACCAGAACGTCACCAACTGGACTTCCTCTTGCCACTGACCGAAACGCTTGAGGCGATTGGACGAAAAATAGTACCACGCAGCCGATAATATACTTATGAACTATTAGAAAAATGCGGCCCTCGAGTTAGAAGTGATTATATGTTCGGACAATCGGTTTGTTCAGTAGTATTTCCCTTACGCAGAAGATGGAATATTTATGTGCCCAGATGGCTAAGCGGCACTCCCCAATGTCACACATGTTGTAGCCCAAAGGAGCCGATGCTCTGCTGCAAATTCGGATCAGATGACGCAGCTATAAGGTCACCCCATAGACCACCACTGGCGGACGTCTTCGTGGAGAAACTTAAGAAGAGAGCTTTCATTTTGAAAAAAAAGAGAATAAAGATTACCTCCCCTTTCTATATGTCGTTCTCAATAGAACACCCGGGGGCATAATAAGTAAAGTGAATTTCAAAAACACCAATAAAGCAATAAAAAGCTTTTAAAATTTGACCCTCAAAGGCTGAAATGAAGCTCGATCCGCTGCCTAATCCAAATATCAAGAAAATTATGTCTTCCTAATACGCTGGAGCACGAACTATCCTTCATACGAAACACTGGGAGAAATGATGTTCCCAAACCGTTTGTGAAATGAAGGAAAAACTTTTCGCCAAAACGGACGTGCCAACGGCTCAAAAGCGATGCAGCTAGTCCCACATTACTGTTTCGAGGGGAACCCACCGATGAACTCCAGCAAGGTCCACTGAACTCTGCTTTTGCGCTCACGCGCACGGCAGCCAAGTAAAGATCAATTTCCATAAGGCCCCCTGCGCCTTCATTGTCACGTGGCAAAGGATTGGCTCTCCATTCAGGCCTCATCCATGCATGTACACACCTTAACTCGTTCCTGTGAAGCAATTTGTATTTCTCGAACGACTGGGTGCCTATCAAAGTGAACGAGAGAGTGTCACCCTGACAGTCATGTCAGAGTCCATCTGTAGCGCGGTTGTGGCTCATCTGGTTTACAATAGCCACCGGGCACACGTCAAACGAGCGTTTCTATAAGGTATTGGAAAACCGGTCCCAAGTATTGCGCTATCAGATACTTGTAACAGCAAAGGCTGGGGGCATGCGTTAGCTTACCCAACTGTTCAATCGCATTACACGTTCGTTCCAACCAAGCAGCTACCCTGGTCTAAGCTGAGCCTCGCATATTCCTGCACGAAGGCTACCGCATAGCGTCATCACGACGAAAGACAACCCAGCGTTACATTCACAGGAACAGAACAAGACTCTACCTCCCCCTCTCTCTTACACAACTTAGACGCACCTCAAATATGACGCCGCGAACATAATTTTCCCAAGTTTCCAGTTATTTTTAAGCGATTTCATTAATTTCCTCAGATTTTTAAGTCCGTTGGCTGACCGAAGTCTTTTAACTACACTCACGCATCTATTAGAAATGTTTTAGACTGGCAGGTAGACTTTCACTTATTTTCTTTTGCGCTAGGAATGCCACCGAACCGCCATCCACCTTGAAATAAACGCCATGAATGCGTGGGAAACCTGGACGTGGGATAAATGGGACAGGCTCAGTTTTAATTTCAAGATGGCAGTCGGCGGAAGTCGAATATCCAGATCCTTGGTTATGTCAGAATTTTTGGTCGAAGCACTTTACTTCACAAAAACTATGAGCCGACGAGCACGCCATTAGTCTTTAGTATTCTTTCACGTGAAAAGTACAGCAAGTCACCTCCTTGATTTTCTTGCAGGTTGCCGCCAATTTCTCGAGCAAAGGCCTAAAATACATTGCCGAGTACTGCTATGGGGGCATGTTGGTGGACAACCTGCTCCAGGGATACGGCTTTAAGGATGACGAGAGCTGGACACGAATCGAATTTGTTGAAAAGGTAAGGAGATCCACTGGTTCCTGTCCTCCTCCCGACCATTCCAAGGTCTTTTCTTTACCAGGAGAGCAGCATACCGAAGTTTGCAGGGCCTGTAACGAAAAATATTGAGGTAGTTATAATGGCACAGATGTTAGTTAGCCATAGTTGCATGCATGCGAGAGGATCGCTCATCGGAAATGCATAGACTTGCAACCCTTTGAACAGCTTTTTATGGGTTATTGAATGAGTTCAAAGTGGTGGCCCTTACACACGTTTTTATTGTAAAATCTTAAATAGACTAAGTCTGTTATCTCAGGCAAAAGTAAACAGATCCCCATTCGGCCATCTTAGTCATCTTATTTGACGCAGTTTAAAGGCTCGCCTTTTTGGTGGATTCTGACCATTCTGCTTCAAATAACAGATCAAGTAACAACACGACCAAATATCCAAGAATTTCCTAGGGCACCCACGAGGTATACTGTGTGCAATAGGCACACAACAATGTGAGGCAGAAAGAAACCCTTTGGAAGTGACGTCCACTGGTTTACGTATCTGTTCTCATTTGTTTCACTGGAAATATGAGTAATATATAATTATGGCGTTTATTTAATTATTCTGGTTGAAGGACGGAATATAGGTATTCCATCCTGTATTGGAACAGATGGGCCAGAAACCACTCGAATGCTCGAAGGACGAACATTCTGTCGACGAGACGTGTTAACAGCAGAGATAAAAGACACTGGAACGGCCATTTCTGGATAACTCGCTGCCACCTGTCAGTGCCTTCGATGATGTATTGCTCGTTACTACATCACAATCTGACCTCGCCCTCAGCTCCAAGGTAAAAGTAAAATGTATGTTGCCGTCCTGTGCACTGGTGCACATCATTCTCACCTGACAACATATTCCAGGTCTGAGCCGACAGAGCGCGAACTAGGTGGCTCAGCTAGGTAGATTTCTATTTCATGAAATGGTAGCCTAACTTCTAAAATGTCTTTTCGATTCGTAGAGTATTGAAATAGGTTTGTAATATTAACTGCCTTGCAGCATAAATCCCAAAATATTTCAATCAGGTGAGAATGTGGG
Organism: Schistocephalus solidus; assembly: GCA_017591395.1. Taxonomy (NCBI): domain Eukaryota; kingdom Metazoa; phylum Platyhelminthes; class Cestoda; order Diphyllobothriidea; family Diphyllobothriidae; genus Schistocephalus; species Schistocephalus solidus. Next base: position 15,230 of record WEDG01011676.1, read on the forward strand.
CTTTTTATCGATATTCTTTCCAGCCATCCACAAAATTATGTAAAATCTGTAAAAATGGCTATTTCATACGTACGCATTTTCAGCATTTAGTTTCGCTGCCCTTATAAATTTAAATATACAATAAATTCCCTATCTTGTGAAGTGTCAACCAAAATTCTGAAATTTGGTTTCGATTCAAACAACTTACTTACGTGGGGTTGTCAGATTTGCCACGTCAGCATGCCAGCTTTTGACCTAGTTTTTTTTCATGCAAAAATCACTCTGTAAAAATGGCTACTGAAGTAGTAGGCCTTTTTATCATTGATTTTCGATGCCCTTATTCATTCAAATATACTATATAGAAAACATGCACAAATATACTGTATCTTGTACTCATTCGGTAGCCAAGTATACCTTCCAATTTTAGCTTAAATAAAGGGTTTCTTTGGACTTTTAAAAAAGTTTCTAAAATGCCGAATAATTTTGAAATCTATTGACTGTTGAACTTCAATTTAAGCTCTCTAATCTACATTCTGTATGCAATCCGTTTAGGAAAACTCACACATGTCTCTATGTTATGAGGAAACCTTCAAATAAATCTCATAAAATTTTGTAATGGATGTAGATCATGTTGTACAATTTATAGGCAACATTAATAAATTGACAGATACGGCTTATTACGAATGAACGTTTCGTAGTCTTAAAAATCTCATAAGTAACACCTTTTTTGAAACCGAAAGATACACTTTCTTCAGGCGTAAAATGTGAAGGTGTAATATACTACCGAACGAGTACAAGAAACAAATTTTTGTGCATGTTTTCTATATAATATATTTAAATGAATAAGGGCATCAAAATATATTGGAAAATTGAGTACTAATTAGGTAGCCATTTCTGCAGAGTGCTTTTTGCAGGCCAACATCTTAACGTGGCTGAAATATTTGGGATAAGGCTGCACAATAATCAATCTAACAGCCTTAGTTAAGTAATTTGTTCGAACCGAAAACCCATTTATGCTGTACTTTATAGTATAGATACTCGAAAATATTCTTTCTTTTATTCATTTGGTAGCAAAGTACGTCTTCTCGAAAGTCTATACCCGAGGAAGGGGTATCTTTCGATTTAAAAGAAGGTTCGTATAATTAGATTTTTTAAAACTGAGGAATATCCATTCATAAAACCTCGTATCTGTACATTAGGTATGCCCCTTGAACATTATACAACCCCGTTTGCATTCACCGTAAAATTTTATGTGGCATCCTCCGTATAGCGCAGAGAAATGTGTAGTTTTACTTAGATGGGATGTATGCAGCTCTTCCAAAACCAGATTCCTGACGGGATTGAATTATCTGAGAATTATGTTACACGATACTGAATATTACAAATATACTTAAGTACTGTTTTCTAACCGCAAACCCATTGTACGATTTCGGCGAACATTTCATGAGACAGCAAATCTGCTGCATGTTCCATGGTTTTCTGGGCCTGGCAGACCACCTGAAATTGAGGTGTCTCTGGCTCATAACGATATGGCCATCCCTGCGCCCGAGGATGCCACCGGAAATTCATCCACTCAGGTTAATTTGTGGGCTTGAAACAACTCAGTTCGGAATGCTTTGCTAATTAAGGCTAAGCCCGACTCACCGTGCGTTACGCTTATTAGTTTCGGACGGTCACAACGCCATCCAAACGTGTTGGCTACCTAGCTAACAGGCTTAATTTAGCATAGTTGACCAAAAATCGACAAGAACGTGATATGTGACCCAACTCAGGGTATAAAGGATAGGTCAGCATGTAATATGCGACCATACTACATGCTAACGTAACGCTAACCCTATCTATTGTGCTCGTTAGGGTAAGCATTGGTAGCCAAGTTAGTAGGGCTACACAATAATTCGTTGGCGGTAGGAGGACCGAAGTACCGAGTCAAATGGCAACTTTCCAAGCAGCGACTATTAGGACGCCGGGGTCGGTTCAAAACACATCCATTTTACTTTGATAATGAAAGATCGCACAGAGGGCGCCTCATTCTTATTTCCGTTAGATTTCCAAATAAAAGTAGGTTAGATCCACTAGGAATGATATCGTTCGTATTGGTTGGTGTTAGGTAAGCCATCGAATCTCGCAATCAGCACACTTGTCGGGGCAATAAACTACCGTGCAACTCTACTAACCTGACAATGAAACCTAACCCTAATGTATACAACGGATAGGATCAGATTAGCGCTCTTCTTTTCTATATTTAGCATCATCCATGAAAATCAAATTACCACTGGTCTCATTTTACTCGCTGACCTATCCTTTGTTACCTCAGTTGGGTGACATAGTATGTTATTGCCGAAAAAATTTTAAATTGTTTTTTTCTGCCACTGTTCATGACAACACCAAACTTCACACTCTGCCAACGACGTTAGGAAGACATTCAAGCCATAAAAACTAGCCCAACGGTGAACAAAATAACGTCCGGCAGGACATATTAGTGTAAAACGCAGTTATCTTTTCTAGAACGAACGTGACCCATGAATGTGTAAGAATTATTGTAATAAGCCCTTAAAGCAATCTGTTTGGAGTAACAAGGCATTCATCAGGAGTCACAGTAAGTCTCTTGACAGGTATATTTACCGCCCCATCAAATGCACGGAAAACAGCTGAAGGCAGGCTCTCTTGTTTGCTTCCCATAAGCGTAGTTACCGAGCACTGGTCAGCATACTCCATAGTGATTTCAGTCGTAGCTGGAGAAATCACAGCAAGTGTAATGTTCACCGACTGCAAACTACAAGTAGGATGGTGGCAGTCAATGGCACATGAGTTAACACTCAGAAAAGGTTGGATTACCTGAATGAGTTGGCCGCGCTTCGAAAGCCTGGCCACGGCCTTCTTTTCCTGCGCAAAGTCTACGCTAGGGCTGAGACAAGTGAAAAGGTCAGTCCTGGTTATTAATTGAGACGAGGTAGACGCAATCGTGGTCACAAGAACTATATTCACCTGAAGTTTCAGATTAAAACTCAAACCCATCTTAAATTGGAAGATTACTCTGGACGTGAATTGCCGAACACGCGGCAGCAGTGCCGCAAAATGATGCCGATTCTCAAGTCGTGGCTCATTCGACCAGAACTGGCCAATAATTTAATTTCGATGAGGCAAAAATTCTCGGGAGATAAGATAATCGCGTGAGCTGCATGTTGCTTGAATCATGATTTTCAGGCCCCCAATCTATTAACAAATGTAATCACCTCCCCGAGCCATATTCGGTGTTAAGATTGAGTTTGACCAAAGCAATCATCCACTCAGGGAGCGTTCAGGTGAACACACTTTCCAACGCCAATGCCGCTGAGACAGATTGCCAAACCATCATCACGCCGATAACAACCCGCAATCTGACCATCAAACAATTAGCGCACCAGAGCGCAGTCATCATCCCTGAAGAGGCGTGCCGTTAATTGCCATTGGCATGCAGTAGCATAGTGACTATATCCTATAAATACTGCAACCCCCTGTGTACAAATTAGTCTTTTCTGAAGATGGGTTCGAGTTGGAATCCGAAACGTCAGGCTAATAAACTTCTTGTCCCAGTGATCGCGTCTACTTCTTCGCATTAGAGCTGAGATTCTGAAATACTCTGTTTGGGAGACATTACTGCCCGGCACACTGCTTAGATTGCAGTCATCTATCCGATAAGAATTCTGAACTCTCCATCCCGTCTTTTATTCTCGCCAACAGATTGTGGAAGCTCACGCCAGCTGGGCCCTCGGTTACGCATTGGACGCGACTGGGCGGATCCCTAGTCGGAGTCCAACATCCCGTCTTGATCCCGTGGCTGTGGCAGTCGGACTCACCTTTCTCCTGTGTCTCCTGTTCGTCCTTCTTCTCGTCCTCCTAGGCATTAAAAAAGGCCGACTGGTATTCTAGACCCCAGCCCAGAAGGAGACCGCAGGGGCCAAAAGCATGGCACCACCTCGGTTCCACTCCATTTACCACAACTTGTGCTGTAAAGACACAAATTATTTTTGTGGCTGATGTGAATGTCGCGTGGGCATGTCGTTATCACCTACTAAACCTTTCTTCAACCTATTTATCCTTCCGGCGACTAAAATGTGCAAAAAACTTATAATTGCTGTACACAGAAACCACATGAATGTCTGTCTCTGAATCACAACCCTCCCCCTGACGGACGTGGTCTTCTTCCGAAAACCAGAAGAATATGGAGGCAGGTAGTATCCTTTTGCCGTGACTCTCTGATCGTCGATGAAGCGAATAACGTGGAACACGCAAGCTAGTTCAACCATCGTTTTCGACTATATCAACCGTATACTATGTAACATGGTGGTGCAAGGAACGGTGACTTGCGCTGGATTACAGTGAGAATAGAATTTCACTTCCTCTACCTTTGTTCCACTCCCTCAATTCGGAGTCCAGACACAGTCAAGAAGACCAGAGATGGGAGAGGGCGCAGGCCCACGCAATGTAGTCCAACATAAAATAAGAACAGAACAACGTAAGAGAGGGGCGACTCGGGAGGGCCATAAAGGACACACTAAGTAGGAGCCACTGCAGCCTGACTCTCAGTCCACCAGTCAGCCACTCCACACAAAACACACATTGGGCTGACCACGCGATCCGAGATATCCCGTCAGTTGGCAACCATCCAAGTCAGTCGTCCATTGCACACAAACGCACGCACTGCGCTGAACACGTGGTTCGAGTTATCTCGTCCGTTGACAACATTCCAAGCCACGGATTTTAGCGCACCGTGATAGTTTCAAGCGCGGCAGGTTGTTTATAGAGAGGAAAATGCGCTGAGCCGTCGATCTCACTCTCTTTCCCGCCCCCACAATCAGACCATCGCCCGAGCCGGTCAGTTGTCCGAGTGGGAGTGGGCGCATTGGCTGACTTGCCAGCGTATCCGTCTATGCGCACAACAGCACGACCTGGCCAGCTTAACGCATATACTACGATTCACAAAACCAGGGGGTAAGACGGAGTAATCGTCGTCTGACTCCCAGTCCACTATTCAGCCAGTCAACCCACAACACACACTGAGCAGACGGCGTGGTCTGGTGTAAGCGTTAGATTGGCCACCTTCCAAGCCACAGTTTTTAGGAGACCGTGATATTCTCGGGTACTTGATGATGGCGAAGGTGTTACGTATGTATTGGTGGAGGTATTGCATGCTAATGTGGTTTAGCCTATGGTGGTTTACCACAGGTTATCGTGGATCCGCATGTGACCTTAAAGGCCCAGGCGGTGTATGAATGTGCGGGAACAGTGAGGGCAGTGGAAGCGGGCACGGCGACTGTATGTCTGAACCCCAGGCACTCTTTCACCAATCTCCGTGCGATGGACTCGCTGGTGACGGACCAGGCTGATGCGTGAGGCGAAGTTTTGGGCGCAGTGTGAGCAGGAGAAATCGGTAGAGACTGGGGGGATGTCAATCATAGTAGTGGGGTTGGCAGTGGCGGTGAGAATGCCAGGACCGGAGGGTGTGCATGGGATATCAGTGCTGTCGAAATGGCGGTGAATTCCGCTTTCGTGGATGGGTATGTGACCGAATAGGCCCATGCCATGAGTGAATGCGTGAGGGCAGTGGATGTGGCGATCTATGCTGTGGGTTAGTGCTCTAGGCACCGGTTCACCAGTCTCCGTGCGATGGATTCGCATGTAACCGATCAGACCGACGCGTGAGGTGAATGAGCGGTTGCAATGTGGACAGGTTAAGACCGAGTCCCCATCACTGGTAGTGGCGGTAACGGCGGTGGTGGGGGTATCAGGTGCAGTGCATTGAACTGTGGTCCGTACGATGGTGGAAGGGAGGGAATTGGTTCCAGTGGTGACCATCGGGACCTACAAAGGAGGGTTTTCTGAAGTTGAAGCTGTCGGATTATTGTTGCATTGCGTCCGAAGGTGTCAGACCAGGCCGATTAGCACGCGGAAGTTGTGTTGACAGCCCAGGCATGTTGGGAGGGCTTGGACATCCGCGGTTATGATCCGCGGCACTGGTGACTTTCGTGCCGTCCTTTTGGCCTTGGTAGTGGCGATCCGGTTGCTTTCATAGATTGCTGCTCCTTTCTTCACTGTCCTCCTCCAGGCCGCTTGGTTCTGGGCGAGGTCCTCCCAGTTTACCGGGTTTATCTGCAGTTTTTTAGGGAAGTCTTCAGAGTTTCCTTGTAGAATCGTACTTGACCTACTTGTTCACGAGAACCCGTGACAAAATCTCCATAGAAGAGCCAATTGGTAGACGCTCGTTGTCCATTCTCACGAGGTGGCCGCTTCAGCGCAGTTGTTTCAGTTGGGCATAGATTCTGAGGATGCCTGTTCGTTCCAGCACTTCGACATCCTGTTTTACCAATTTAGCTTCTGTATTCTGCTGAGGCAGCTGAAGTGGAAGTGGTTGAGCTTCCGCGCCTACTTTTGGTACACCGTCCAGGTCTCCTGTCCATACAGCAGCGTCAGCAATATGATAGCTTTGTAAATCTTGGGTTTGATACTGAGGCGAAGACTGTGTCGATTCCAGGCGATGTTTGCAGACTGCCTTGATAGGGGTGCTTCCAGGCGATGTTCTGCATGAGTCCGAAGGCTTAGCTAGTTTTGGTGATCCGGTTGGCGGTGCATCCGGTTGGCGGTGATGATCCGGTTGGCGGTGGTGATCCGGTTGGCGGTGATCCGGTTGGGGTACTTACAGGCGATGTTCTGCATGAGTCCGAAGGCTTAGCTAGTTTTGGTGATCCGGTTGGCAACCTCATCGATTTTGGTGCTTCGGCAGAGGTTGATGCCCAGGTAGGTGAAGGTGTCCATGGACTTCAACTGAGCATCATGGACATTGATGCATTGTATTGGGTTCATCTTCTCAACTGCGTTGACAGTCTCATTGGAGATACAACAATACACTTCCTACGTCAACGTACTGCGTTCCGATTCACATGTCTAACCCTCGTTTCTAAAAAGAAAACAAAATTCAAATTTTGAGAGCTGGAAAGATATTTTTCTCTACACTAAGATTAGCATTTTTGTAAAAACGTGGTCTTGAATAAGGGCGCAGTAATTTCCCAGTAAATTCGTTTGCATGCTGCAGTGTGAACCGAAGAGACAGCGTGTGTGTGTGTGTAAATACGCTAATTTGCATGCCGCAATCCTGCTTATCAGCTGCATGTATGATCTGAGATTGACAATATTAGGTTACAATAAAGACCGTGGGTTGGAAGGTTGCCAACAGACAATCACAATCAGACCTCGCAGTCAGTCCAATGTGTGTTGTGTGGTGTAGTTGACTGGTGGTCTGAGAGTCAGGCTTCGATGGCTCCTTCTTAACGTGACCTCTGGCTATCTCACACATGTGAGATGTAAGCCATTCAACCCCCTGTTGTGTGAAATCCTGGTGCTTGTGTTCGGGGGCCAGGTCATGTATGTAGTACACGTAGACGAGGTCACCAGCAGATGCACCCACTTCCGCATTAGACATCTGATCGGCTCGGACAGCGGTTTGACTGTGCGGGGTGGGGAAGAGAGTTAGGTCGAGAGCTCAGCGTATTTTCCTCACTATAAACAATCTGACGCGCTTAAAACTATCAAGGTGCGCTAAAAGCCGTGGCTTGGAAGGTTGCCAACTGACGGGATAACTCGGACCGCGTGGTCAGCCCAATGTGTGTTTTGTGTGGAGTGGCTGACTGGCGGACTGAGAGTCAGGCTGCAATGGCTCCTTCTTAATTTGGCCTTTATGGCACTCCCACTCCGTGGGATCCGAGCCAGGTGTGGTGGTTCACCCAGGGGCGGCTCCGGCCGCGCCAGCCACCTGTGTCCTCTCCCGCCTCCGGTCTTCTTGACTCTGTCATGACACCGGGTTAAGTTGGGGGATGAGGAGAGAGTGCGGTAGCTGCAGCGCAAGGCTACTATCACTTAAAACTAATTCACGCGCAAGTCACCGTCCCTGCTCCACCCTTCCGTGGAGCATACGGTGGACCTCGTCGAAATCGACGGTCGAACTCTCGGGCGTCGGCTGATGCATGATTACTATTTTCTTCCTGTTGATAATCAGCCCGAAGTTTTCAAAAGCGGCAGCGCAGGCGTCCATGCTCCTATGGCGCCACATCACCTGGAAGAGCGCTGTGAGCCAGTTCATCAGTTGGGGCCTTCGTGCTTATAAATCTCGGCAGGGATCGCGTTGGATCCAGGTTATTTTTCTTACGGAGAGTTGCTGTACAGAACTGATGGTTTCTTGAAAAAAGGGCAGGATTGAGGTCGGCGTTGGTTTCCATTTCAGGCAATCGGTCGATGGTGACGTCGGAGATGGTAGAGGTCTGGCCAAGAACGCTTCAGAAGAGTTCCGCCCAGCGATTCAGGATTTGCGTCTTCTCAGTGAGCAGGGTAGTTCCGTCAGCACTGAGAAGAGGGGCGGCTCCCTTGACGGGAGTTCCGGAAACAGCCTTAATGGTGGCGAAGTTCTTCAGATCGTTTCGGGTCACGTACCCTAGGATATCCTCGGCGTTACGGGCCATCCAGGCGTCCTGCATCTCCCGCAGCCGTTGCTGTACAAGTCAATGACTTCGGTAAAAGGCTGTCTTGTTTGAAGCGGTAAGGCGGTGGACGTAGATTTTGTGCAAACGGTTCTTCTTGGCGAGCAGAACGTTGATGGCTGCGTCGTCATCGAACGAATTCTAATGGTGATGACGTACATGGCCGACGACACCCAGGGCGGTGGAGTGGACCGTGTACCCCGGTTGGCACCAGCGGTTCTCCATGGAGGCGTCCTCGTCGGCGACTGGAAGGTTGGCTAGCAGGTTGGCCAGTTCGTTGTTGAACTGGAGATGGTTGGCAGGCACATTAAACAAAACAGGATTCAACTTACCTGGTGGTCGCTTACCTTGAGGTCTTCTGCATGGTTGCAGAGGAAGTCTCATCTTGGAGATGACGAGATGATGATTCGTCCATACGGCAGCACCGCGGATCGTCCTTGTCCCCCAGCACGTCCTGTTGGCCACTCCTCCACCACGGGGGGGGGGGGGGGTGCACCCAGGTTACCTTTTGTCGCATCGGGAGGTAGAAGAAGTTGTTGGTCAGGATCAGGTGATGCTCTGCACAGGTTCGTAGAAGAAAACCATTGTCGTTGAAGTCGGCGACACTATGGGGACCCAGTACTCCTCTTCACGTGGCATGTTTTGTCCAAACGCGGGCGTTAAATTCGCCAGGAAACAATTTACTCATCCACCTTTGGCATAGTCACCAGGAAGGCACGTAGATCATCGTAGAATTTGTTCTTTGTCCCGTCAAAGTTCGTCCTTGGGGGCGTAGGCACTGATGATGGCGGCAAAATTGTCTCCACGAAGAGGCAGGCAGAGTCTCATCAAGTGATCATGGATGCCCTGCGACTATGTCGTTCGGGATGGCATAGGCGACACCAGCGTCGGGTTGCTCTGCTTTTGGGTGGTTGCCAGCATCCATCTCCTCCAGTCGACCCTGCTCAGAGAATCGGGTCTCGCTGAGAAGAACAATGTCCACCTTGCATCGGACCAGTTCCCGAGCGACTAGCGTCGTTCTCCGTACAAGTTGTTTACTCCTCGGCTTTTCTAAAAGCGATCGAACATTCCCCGTTGCTAGTGAGCGGGCTCACTTACACAGCCCCGGAGGGTATGATGAGGGGGATTGGGAGAGGAGTTTTGGGTTTTGGACCGCATGAATTGCAGTCTGCGAGCCACGGTCTGCTGCAGCTGTCGTGAGATCAAGCATTTGTTTAGGGCGCCTTTTCCAGCCCCATCACCCGCGAGGGGGGTAATCAGGGCTGTCCCTAAATAGGGCTACCGAAATCCACTATGGGTCATAATTTGAGTTAGAGGGAGATCGACCGATCCGTCTGAACCACCAACGTGATTCCTGTCGCTCATGCCGTAGGACATTTTCGACCGTGGAGAAGAGGAAAGGGTGAGGGATAAAAGGGTATAGGGGATTGAAAAAAAGGCAGGGAGAGATGGGCAGGGAGGAAAGGAATGGCAGGAGGAAGGGAGCGGATGTACCGGGTGTGGAGACACACACAGTCCCGGAGACCGACGCTTGGTTTAGTCCGCCGGTCGTGGCGGTTGCCCGGGGTGTGACCGCTTGGAAGAAACAGTTTCGAGGAGCCAGAGTTTAGAGTTGGGTACCAGTTAGAGGTGGCCACAGGAGCATTCACCGCTTGAACGAGACAAATGGAGCGACCTAATGCTACCTGTTTGGTGCCCCCTAAACTATAACCCCATACACTCCGGAACACACCCACACAGACCCACAGTGCATCAAAACAAAAATAAAGTCAGTGTAGAGACAAGACATAAATGGCTCAAGGCTCAGCAAAATGCAATCAGGGGCCCAGAAGTCAAAATTATTGAAATACATGAGGAGCAGGGTCCTTCGAGTAGTAGCTGAGTGTAGCATTCTAAGACAGTGCTGCTCTGCGGGGTGACTGACAATAGACTAGCAGCTGGCGTCGGACTTGTTTCTGAGGAAAAACTCCTTTAACTGGTTCAGGAGAGCAGCAAGGTTGGCAGGTGGGGGTTGAACGAGAGCCGGTTGGGCCCAGCTTGGAAGACCATTGAGAACCTTGGGAAGGGGGGTCAAAAAGGGTATAAGTTGAGATTTGGAGCAAAACGAAACAAAGAAACCGGAAGTTTTTAAGGGCATAAACAAGTCACGAGTAACAGTTAAAAAAAGAACCTGTGCAGAACATCACCTGATCCTGACCAACAACTTCTTCTGCCTCCCAATGCGACAAAAAGCGACCTGGGTGCACCCCCGATGGTGACAATGGCTGTGTTCCTAACACGGTCCTTCTCTTATGAAGGACCGAGTTAGGCTGCAATGGCTCCTACTACATATTGCTTCGGTGGCATTTCCACTAAATTGGGATCAAGGCCGCCCCCATCTTCTTGGTGTTAAACCCAGATACCTTGTGCGCCGACTAGGCGAATGTGACACGCGCAAATGGGCTGTTCAGCTTTGTAAGCAACAACGCCAGATCTCACCACCGAGCTTCTTGACTCTGTCTTGACACCGGGCCTAGAAAAGTTAGCGAGGAGAGAGTGCGGTAGATGCAGCGTAAGTCACAGTCCCTGCTCCCAACCAGATGTGGAGCACGCGGTGGACATCGTCATTCCCAACGGTTCAGCTGTCGATTTACGGAAGTTATCCTGAAGGCTATTAATGTGCTTGACACTCAGTACTTTTCAGATAAGTGAAAACGAGTAAGAGGTTAAGAAAGGTTGAAAAGAGAGAGGAAACTGTACATCGATCAGTGTGATGCAAAGAAAGCATCAACAGAGGTCGGGTGACATCTCTAAATTTCCTGCTAACCCCCTAAATTGGCATTAGTAGGACAGGCTGTCCTGTTTCAGCTTAAAGGCATACTGAGGACCTTCAATCGCTTATTGGGCATAAGTATCCGACTATCGCGTTTATCTCGTGTTCGACTCCGATTTGGAAAAATAAAACAAACTGTGGTAGACGATCCAAGGAGGTATGCTTTGAAACCCAAAATAGGAGGGGAAAGGGTAAACATGACTTTGTATCAAGGAGGAACATACAAAAACGCACTCAGGTATCGGATTTCAGTCAAAATCGCTGCATTTTCATCTTTGAAAAACACGTAATTATCTGATCCCTGTAACGGGAGCCCGGGATAGGATTAATTCATACGTGCCGACAGAAGGGCTGTTCTTGTTAGACAAATTATGAAATGTGAAAGGCTTAATAGTAGACTCAGAAACTCCAAGTAAATGGGGTTTTGACTTACATTTTAAAGGCCATATGTCCAGCTCCGATTATTTGCCACGTTAGCGATAGTAGTAAGATCAAGCGGTTCAGCTTCATGCCAAAACAGCTTACGACAAAACGCATCATAATCAAGAAGAATTAAAAGCATAGCAGCAATGACATTGAAACATCTTCCCGAGATCTGTACGTAAAAGCCTTCCCGCCCGCAAGCTCATAAATAAACGAGCTGATAGTGCATGGAGAAACACGTAACAGGCTTCAATCATCTGATATCTGTATGCATGAGTGCGATCTTGTCCGAATAAAAAAAGGCGGAATGCATATAATTACGGAAGGAAGCTCGGTTGTGAAGCACTCCGAGTCTTAAAACAACCGCTTGGACTGGTAAAATACGAGAATAGTAACCGCCATCCCCTCCCCCGGTAACGCAAATTTCTTGCAATAACTTACGGGGAGGTTGGCCTTAGATTTAAGGCTAGAGCCAGTGTGAGTTGCTTTGAGGTTATGGCTAACGCTACCTTGGGGTTGGGTTAAGGTTTATAACACGGGAATTTAAATTGAGCGCATGTCCACCTGTATTACTGAGGGAGGTTCTTTCTCCCGTGTCTACCCAGTTCGGTTGGGATAAGAGTTAAGTTTAGGTCATCTTTTAATGTTTGGCTTAGAATTAGGATATGCGAATAGGTATCCGCTCTTCACATTACGGAAAGGCCGTCTGGATTCATGGAGAGGTATTCCTATTTCCGTGTCTTATCTCTGTGCTGTCCCAAAGTTCTCCCTGGACACCATACTATTGGAGGACACACGTGTACCTGTTTGCGAGAAAAGCGTCGGTCCAGCAGGAAGATAGCTGCGTAGTCCTTAGCGTGCCGGACAGAGCGACCTATGGCCTGGTTCACTGATCGCATACAGACTGTTTCGCAGAGGAGTTGACCTGGTGTGAGGCGAGCAGACTCCTCCGATCGACTTGCATTTACACCCATCTCCTGAGATCCAAGGGTTGTAACTGGTGGGCTCGAAAAGTTCCGGTTGAGAAAGTTGATTTTTTCACGTAGCTGAAAGTAAATGAGCCAGGAAGGACAAAGTTAACATAAAAACCAGCTGGTTTCCACAATTCTGGGCCTAAATGCATAAAAGCATGTGAAAGCAACTTTAAGTTGTGATTATCCTCTCGAATCTTCTGGTGTTATAGTGCAAAAAACGATGATGCTGGTAACGGTTTTATCACGAGCTGCGTTAGCGGCGGTACTGTGCATGGTTACAGTATATGGCTTTGAGGTTAGGGGTCCTCATTTTAGAGCAAACAGGGATAATGATCGTTACGGAAAGATGGTGCGGAGTGCCAAGCGAGGATAACAACCGCAAACTGTCTGCACTTTGACCAAATCATTACTATCGCATTAGCACCAGTCGTTAACACCTGCATCATGAGATTGCTTAGAACAGGAACCACTCGTAAGACTGGTAGCTTTGCGTTTAATTCCTGAGAAATTAGGGCTAGATTCACGGTGAGGATTAGAGTTGTGGTTGAGGGTAGGGCTAGAGCTAAGATTAGGATTACGGTTGAAGTTTGGGTTCGGACCCTGGAAGTTTGCCCTTCCGTGAATTAAGCGCAATGCCGTTTGCATTACGTAAGGGGGAAGAGAGTTACACGGCCCCCTGCCCATACCCTGAGAGAGAGTATATAAGCAAGTCTTTCTCTGGGTAACAGTAGATGCTTATAGTCAAGTAAATATCCAATGCATTTCCTGAATACGCCATCAGCTGAAGAAAACGAGCCTTATATCTGAAAAATTGGGTGCGATAAAGATGGATTTCGGCCGGGAAAATATTTTGAAGAATGTACACGATTTTGCTGAAACACATGGCCCCTAAAGAGCGCTATATGGTTCAAACTGTTTAGTCGTTTTTGTGATGAAAAATTATGAACCAACCTAAATGCCGAAAGTCAAAAGGAGCAAGACGGCGGACTTGCACACTTTTTCAACTGGTTGACTTTTCAAGGTTTTGGCTAGGTGCTAATGCGGACCTACGGCTAGTAGCTAGCCAGAGTGAAAAAAATGAAGTTCAGTTATCCCTAGCTTCGCCTTCTGCCGAACAAGGTCCACACAGGTTTACGCTTTTTCAGTAGAGATTAATTTCGAACCCCCTTTTGCACTTTTAAGAAATATGCTTGTGTTGGGCCGCAAAACGGACACATAGATAGAACCAAACGTGTAGTCTTCCAAAGTGAGGCTAGGCGTGAATTCTGGTAGTCTGAAGGTGGCTTGAGGCAGGACAGGGAGAGAAACTGATAGTGGTAGGGGAAATTAGCAGGTTTCCCAGTCCTTCCTGGAGCAGTGTGCACACAGGAGTTCCAGTTTGAGACAACTGTTCACACAGGAAGATGGTGACGCACAGTTAACCAACCAATCCAAAATATAAGGTTAAACAGTGCTATTGACAGATAGTATTTAAAACAAACGAAGGTCAATAGTGGCTTCCAACCGGTCCCAGTAAACTTAGCTCGCTCGAAAAAAACCATGTTTGTAAACCCATTCCAGACACCAAAACAAATGTGTTAATTGGAAAGTAAAACGGAAGGGGCTTTCGCTGCCGTCTTAAAGCCTAGTATAGATAACCTTTAATGGTTAAAATAAGTATAAAGTTTCTTATTCATTACAGCCTGATGACAATAAAGGTACTCGCAAAATTCGGAAAAGGCCTGCCATCAGATAACAACCAATCGCCAAGTAGGCTGTCCCTGAGCCATAGCAACCGCGGCTGTGATATCCACTAATTTGTCACCCACAAAGGAACCAACTATTAGTTGCTGGACTGATCAGGTCGATAGAAAGTACTCAAGTTCACCGAAATAACACAAACTGGCAAAACAAATACGTTGTTTATAAAGTAAAGAAGAAGGCGACATCCTTGGTATATCAGCGCAGCTTTCAGAAAAGACTTAAAAGCACATAAATGCAGGTCAGACTCACTGCGACAGAGGCAACGTTCGGGTAGGGCAGACCAACAAGTACAACAGCTCGTGCGAGATCGTCGTTGAAGTTGATGCCCTCCGACAATTTGCCGCCAATAACAGCAACAATGCAGGCACCCGACCTGCTCATCGCCGCTGCTGCGTAGGCTTGCATTATCTATACCATTGACAGGAACAATACGTGACCCACAGGGAAATATCATAAAGCCTGCACCAATAAACTATCCAACATATCCAACTATCCAACATAAACATCAAGGAGTTTCAAAAAGATGTCAATAGTTTGTGGTTTATCGTCTCTACTCCCTTCCCTCAAAGTTGACCGGTGAGCGATTTAGGTAGTGGCTGCTGTTGTTAAGACCACTATATAGTTTATTGGTTTTGTATGGGAGGACGGACAAGGCTCGAACTATTTTCTGCTGCGCCAAATACTGAAAAAGTAGCGTTCGAAACCCAGAATAAGCTGGGTTCAAAGGATAATCAATTCTGAAAATTTTGAAGCCGTGCTAGAATGAGTGCGTATACCGTGTGTAAGATGCGTGGGCAAAAGCTTTGCACCACGACGGATATTGTGCTTAACCCTACTTCCAACCGGTTTAATTCCGAATCTCCACAGGTAGAAGGGCAAGGAAAGAAGGATCGAGGCCAATCCCATCTGTATCCAGAGCCCATTTTACGCAAAACAAACAAAGTCCCTAAGAGTTTCGTTGATTAACGTTCAGCGGTCGTTAACGGAACTCACTCGTCTCCTTCTGCCTCGAGGGTCATGCTCAAGCCCCGCCAACAACCGCATTGAGAAAAGAAGAAGAAGAGGCAGATAAACAATGCCGAAAAAGACAAGAGAGACTGCAATGGCCATTTTTGAATCATTAGCCATCGTCAGCCCGTCATCAACGAATGTCCATATTCCCTATCTAAACCGGCAAAACAACGAGCCCATGGCTCAATGCTTAGAGCGTTCAAATTCTGATAAACAGGTTGCGGGTTGACGCCTCGGGTGGGGCACCACCTGGGGTTGGTTATGACTGGCTGATGACGACTAATAAACCAGAAATGGTCATTCCAATCGGCATTGTTAATCTGTCCCTTAGACTAGTACGACATACTAACGGCCCTAATTAAAAAGGCTGCCAGTTGTCAGAACAACTGGCCTTCTCCCGAGACTGAGGGCCAGACTGCTAGGGCTCCGTCTTGACGTACTCCTCATTTCAAATCACACCCATGTAAGATTAAAGGTGCCACTGCGAAATGTGGCCAAGGTGCGTATATTGACGGCATGCGCATGACTCAAGCAGATCTCTGAGGATTCAGTCTTATTAGTCACTGCGCTCAAGCCCATCAATTTGAAGATAGAAGACGAGCGACCTGGATGCTTCACAAGTCGTCTTAGCTGCAATCTAAGGCACGCGGATGTCACCCTTGAGCCTCAGGACAATGGCAGTCACCATTGCTTGCAAGTGAGTACTAGGCCGTTGTACAAGCTGGGTCGCTAACTACGTGGTGTGAGCAGAGAATGACCGGTTGGGTGAACAACAATCGGTCGAAGTTATGGCGCACGCAAAGAGGTGAAGGTGAATAAGAGTCGTCGTAGTCAGTGGTAACTTTTGAAAGAAAAACTGACGGTCGAGGGGGAGGAGGGTGCAAGATGGAAAAGGCGTTGGAGATGGGTTCGATTTTAGACGATCTAGGCTCTTGGACCAAGGGTGCCTTGCAGCAGTGTTGGGAGAGCCAAGAAACACGGACTGCGATGGTGCAGTAAGCCCGTCCATTGCAAAAATTATCAATGCTCTGAAAAAGCAATACGAAACTTTTTCTGGTGAAATAAACATACGTTGCGTCTGTTTCACTTTCTCTTCCCCGCCCCGTCCCACCCCCATCCACCGCAGGGCCCAGATATGACAAAGTCACGATAAGTTCAGATGGATGCTGGCTGAATGATGACCGTCAAGGCTGAGGCAATTTGTAGACCTGCCACATAGGGATTAGACTTCAAAGTTAAGTCTCAGATCTCAACTAGGTGATTATACTATAAAGCCATATTTATAAGGCGCTACTATAGCCTAAACCCCGAATATGATTAGGGTCTAGTCTTGCAGTCAGTTGGCAGCCTTGCAAGTCACTACTGGTAACTATTTTTGAGAGCTTGAAAGCGCGAGTAGTTAATTCCGAAGAAACTAGGGGCTGCTTCCCTTACTAGCGACGTCGAATTAATATTACACTTAATCAGTCTCCCATTATATAAAAACGATGAAGGCCGACTTCATTGCCTGCATTGCTCCCTTCTCCCCCCCCCGCAGGAGATGAGGGACAGGAACCCTCTCCCCCCTCTTAAAACAGCTGGCTTTGCGCTACACCTCAGAGAATTTTTGGTTTGGGTTAAGGCTAGAGTCATGGTTAAGATTTAGTGTTAGGTTTAGGACACGTAAATATTCACCCTTTCTGGAATTCGGTGCAAGGCTACATGCATCACAAGAGGGGGCGGGGAGGGGGAAAGCGTTCGTATTCTCCTGTCTGGGGGCCAGATGAGTAATTCTCGCCGACAATACAAAACCTGGTGGGTTTCGGTCGAGATTAATACCAATGGCTGTCAAGCTTTGCTGTGACGGAGTCGCCAGTACACGACCAAACCATTTTTGTCCATGTTGTTAAGCGGGCAACCATTTCTGCAAATGGATATCGAGCAGATGGGCGATATAGCGCTGCAATCGCGCGCTCTACTTCCCAGTTAAACGGGAAAACTGAGTTGGAATGATCAGTGTGATGTTGAAAAGAATTCCACCACATGGCAGTAGCACAGAAGAGTGACGGTTGCTGTACGCCCTAGCGGCGTTCCCGCTGCGGTGGCTTTGAAGGCATCCGACCAGAGCAAACTGGGACCTATGTGCGCGGCCACAGCGAGACAGATGCGTTTTGTGGCGAAGATAGGAATGGAATGGTCACTTAAGCATTACCGTAGATGCCAAAGTGTCCGACATGACAAATCCCGACCATGAAAGTGATGTGAGAGCGGAAACACTCTAAGAAGGGTTGATCGCTGATAGCATTAGTCTGAGGTAAGTGTCAGTATTCTGTGCTTGTACCTTTCTTCTGGCTCCTGTATGTGGTCGGTCTTTAACGTGGATTTTATTGTGTTTGCAACAGATCGCCAGGCCTGTCGACCCAGCACACCACCGTTTTGTTAATTCTCCTGCGAGCGTCACTCGGGAAGGCGTTCATCAGCCACCCACACGGCATGGTCACTACACCCAGTTTGAAACTGCCTCAGCATGGTGTGAGGGCTGCGTGCGAAAGTTGTTTCCAAGGTCCGGATGTCCCGGGTACTTGCCGAGTGCTTCTCCAGTAGTATCCTCCGAAAATAATAAGGACAAAACGGTTCAACTTCCGCGCCTGCTCTTGACAGACTGTCCACGCTTCAGCCCCGAAGAGGAGAGATTATTGACGGTAGCCCGGTGCATTTCGACTTTTGTGTTGAAGGGGGGTGTGCCAAGGCGATTATAGATCGAAAAAATTCAAACTCGCCAAAGACCTAGTCGACTTATAAGACACGAGTTGAAGTTTCTTCATCGATTTCGAAATTGATAGAGGGCGCAAAATTGAATCAGATAGAATTTATTGATACAAATTCCGTGACAAGTCTTCAGTCGCTACCTGTCACCATTAGTGCAGGACATCTTCGAATTGCAACCATCTCAGACAACGGACACGAATAAATTCCAAGTCAGATGGCAGAAATAAATTCACAAAGACTTGGGTTGTAGAAACATTTGGTGGCTAGACACGGCTTCGAGATTTTTAGATTCATTGAGAGAACGAATTCCCGGTAAGATAAATCGCAAAGAGTTGTGAAGCGAGGTTTGGTAGGTAATTACTGTGAATTTAGTGTATTCAACATTTGATGATGATTATCACATGATAGTTGTTTTCTACCTGATATTCAATATTTCGAGATTGGTGTACGCGAACATAAAAGGTTATGCATGTCCATGTCAGTCGTCAGCGATGAAGTTATGTATCCTTAACATGGAAGCCTTTGTGAGGCACCTTAATATGCCCCATCGAAACCGGCAAGATAACGAGATCGTGGCGCAATGGATAGAGCGTTCAACTTCTAACCAACGGGTCGCGAGTTCGAGCCCCGGGGGCCGCAACACCTGGGGTTCGGTATGGCTGGCTGATGACGGCTAATAAGCCAGAAATGGCCATTCTAGTCTTCCTTGTCTTTGTCACTCGCATTACTCTTGCGTGGCGAATTTCTCCCGGTGAAGGATGGATCTCCTAGCTGTGAGATGAGGGCTGAGTCCATGTGAAAGAGAAGGTAACTTTCGGTTCTAATGCCACAGGCAACTTCAGCAGTTCATCTTTTTTTCGGGCGACCAACACAGACAAAAGTGCATCCTGCACCTAAATCCCTTAGCTGCAGTTACTCGGGAAACTGTGTGCCGCCGAGGATCGTAATTTCAACGTGCTTATGAGCCAATTTGGGCGCAAGCAGAAGTGTTGTCCCCTCTGGCAGATGAGTCATTAGGTTATCTAAAAGAGCGCCGAAATTTCATGAGCATATTCATTCTGCCAAACTGGGGGTGGGGGGATGGAAAATTGTTTTGTTTTTCTGTGCTTTTTGATCTCGTGTATTGCGCTCATCTGCCACGATCAGCTGCATACACGCAGCGAACTACGATTTTTTCGGGCCCCATGTTCTAGTCTCTGTCCCGCTGCGAGCCATTTTGCAGAATGCGGCTGCTTAGACATCTGCAGGAAGCTGTCTAATTTAATATGACTCACGATTAGTGTACTGAGGGTGTGATTTCAAGTTACTTAAACAGCATACCGAATTGTTGTCATGCTACGCAGAACTTACCTACTACAGTCAGGAGGCTGTACGTGGCTTGACGCAAAGACTCCGTCTAGCGTGTACCACACAGTTGCCTAGATCCCACCTGATGGTTGTCCTAAGGATCACATTAAGGAGCCTAGCCCTCAGTTGGGGAAGACTCGGTGAAACTGCCAGATGGAAGCCTCCCAAGTTACAACCTCTGGCGCGTCAGACTCAGCTCTATGAGAAAGTAAGCGTTAGACTGACCTCACTCCTCCTTCTATTCCTATTTTAACAGTAAGAGGCCTGAATTAAGTCGATTGGAGATGAAATTGGGAACGGTGATTGACCTGTCCTAAGCACATGTCTACGCATGCTACAAACGCAGCCGACTCTTTTCTATTGAGCGAACTAGGTTCAAAACAGCTCTACCAGTCTAGACGAAGCTCACTACATATCCTCACCGAATTCTTCCTGTCAGTCGAAGCTGTTAGCCGATGCGCAGATTACAGGCTGGCGAAGCCACAGATGAAAGCTCGGTTACAGGAAGGAGCCAAGTAGAGTAGACTTTACGCGCAATGAGGTAAGTTCCGGGATATGTCAATCCTACAAGGTGTATCCCCCTCTCTGGGCACTCGTGCACCTTAAGCTAGACCCTAGCAGAGGGACATAAGCGTGCGACAGCCTACGTCACGGCAGCCATGGAGACAAACCTAATTCTTAGTCGGTTTCACTCAGGCGAGAGATTTGATCAAGGAACTAGGTTCATCAAAATAAATCTAGGTAGCTTTTCAGCTACAATGAGGTGATCGAAGGCGTGTCTTGGAAGACTGTCCACCAACTAAACAACCATTTTGTGTTAGAAACGACAGAGAGAGAGACTACAATGGGTCCTACGAAATATGCCCCCTTGTGGTAACTTCCATCCGTGAGAGCGTTGACATTCTTGTTTGAAGTCCGGCTTGTGTGCGTAAGGGCGCAGTGGGCGTAAACGAGGAGCCGGTCACGCCAGAAATTGAACCCCAGCCAACTTTTGGCGGTCACCGCCAAGCCCTTGCCTTGGGACATGGCAATTTCGAGGATATAGCTAGTTTGATACATCATAAGTCTACTCCACTCGTAGCAAATGCATATGCAAGTCAGCAGAAGGCTCTTATTACAGTAGGGATCCTCACCGATGTCTGGTATCAGTAAATTTCTTCAACCCACTTTCATAGCCTGCGCGTTGTTCTGTATGGATATGGTTATTTGCGAGTATCAGTATGCCACCCAGTAAAAAGCTTGACTAAATTTTCAGGTACTGGTACTGCATCAAAAACTCTTTCGATAAAACCTCTTGAAAAAATCAGGACAATTTTAACTAAAAAATCCTTATAAGGAGACGGTTTGTGAAAGGATTAACCGAGATATTTCGTTGTTGCTAACTTTAAAAATGAGTGACTTCTATTAAGCATCGGAGGCTAATGGAGACATTACGAACCATGAAATAGTCCATGTTTTTCTAGGTAGTAAATGTGGCAAACGGCTGCGAAAATGTTTAATAGGAAGCAAAATTTCGTGATATATTGATTGATCAGGAGTAATTTTTGAGGCTTTCCTCATTCATATGACTCTGCTTGCACGCTATACTTCTAGTTTGAAAAATAGCTAACAGATTCGGTCAAAAAATACTGTTTTGAAGCACAGCATAAAGGAAATGCAATGCCTTTTGAGAATGTTTCGGCTCATCAACTTCACAGTATTGTTATGTATTAACCTGGGAAAGTGCAGTAGATTGACGAGGCTCTCTAAAAAGTTTTTTTATATTCTGCAGACGCTGAAGGAGACCAGTAGTCTTCCAGTGAGTCCAAATTGTTCCGAGGTAATCGAAGGATGGGAAGAAGACCGCCAAACCACCTAATTTGAAATTTTGAAACAGATTGGGAGGCAAGTGCGTTAGTCCACAAAACGTATTTTAAGAGAACCAGGAGACCTTACCTGGAGTAACCTCGCAAAGTTCACAAATGAATTCACCACAAGCACTCATCAGAGAAGGGTTCATCCTATTCTAGAGATGAAAGGAAAGTGAATTCAAACTTCAAGCCGGACAGTTGAAGGTAAAATAAAAGACCTATTATAAAACATTTAAGTAGTGAGTATTACCTGACATTTCGTAATTTTAATAATTAAAGCAGTGTCAGTAAAGGGACGTTATACAAACAGAAAACGTATGCTATCAGGTGGGATCAAGCCGCAGGTCTCGTGTGTGGCGACAGGAAAGTAAAATTACAGCTTTATGTGCATCCCCGAAATATATATTGTTATATGGTAGACCCCACTTGTATCGCCAATTTTTTCAAACGTTGTGGTGTTAGAAATAATTGTGGGACCATTGTGCGCTTCATTTCTAGTTCTAATCATATCAGTGACTTTTGAAGGCCAGATTTTCCAGCCTGACGGTATAATATGCGTTTCGGCCAGTACCACACAATTCTTCTGAATTCTAATCATACGCAACTCGATCGCATAGCACGCACGAGTCGGCACTTATCCAAAAGAATAAAAGAACACATCCCAGCATGGCTGAGGAAAGGGGAAGTCAAGAGCATAAAAATTGCCCTCCTTGCACATCTTGTTGACACCGGGCATAGTGTGGACACCAGCGAAGCTTTCCGAGTAATTTATAAGGTCCCACCAAACTACCCCAAGCCACTGGGTTAACGTCTACTAGCAGCAGCAGAAGCGACTCCCATTAGGTTGAAGAAGCCGGTATTGTGCGCACAAAAGAACCTCATACAAACTCCGCGCTTAGCTTGGCCAACGGCCGCTTAACTGCATGCATACCCTCGCCATCTCTGTTCTCCCCCTTCTCCTATAACGGCTCTACCAAACACTTACTGCCGCCTATCACACTGTCTCTTATCTTCCTCCCCTATGCACACTTCTCAGATAACCCACAAAAACGGACTAAAATTATCAATTTCATTTTTTAAAATTTCTACTGCGTTCCAACGTTTCCCTATAACTGTACTGGCCTGAAGAGAAGTTATCGAAAGCAGCGCGTATGCTCGCCATCTCGTCTTTTGAATATTATTGGCTGCCAACGAGCCAGAGTAAACAGATAAGTCGCAGAGCGCACGTAAACCTTACCATAATAAAAGCATTTTTAGTAGGTCGCCAGATAGTCAAGTACGTAATTCGTCTTGATTCTACTGATAACGCACTAGAGTGAGCCGGTAGACATCACATTATGCACTTACCCTTTATTCAAATTATGGTAGCTTTCAATATTTTTTGCCTGACGTAACATGCTGAGAGATATTAGAGCAGGCTGTTACGTCTAACTGCTCACTTTGATCCCTTAGAAGCCACTTTTATGATTATAAGTAACTTGAATGGCCTGCTATAAGGTCTGACTGCCTACCGCGGTGGCTACTAAGAGTAGAATTACGAGTAAGCACATTCTGCGACGCTTAAATGTTCACTTCGGCCCCTGAAAACCAACTGGTATACTGGAATATGCGAGTACCAGGAATCAGTTTAGAAGAAGAAGAAAAGAAAAAAATATGCGATTGCTTGAACATGACGTTTATTAGCCTGACATTACGGATTCTCAGTCGAACGTACCATCAAAGACAATAGAAGGTAGGGGTGATTGGGGTATAAAGAGCGAAGTAACTATAATAAACCGAAGTTGCTATATCGCTACATGCCTATATAATTAAAGCAGCGCCTGTATACATCGCTTGGGGTCGTATTTTATGCGATGATGGTTTGTTAGTCTGCAGTCATGGCCGTGATTCCAGCATTGTGGTTGACTGTCCGCGATCAGGCTCACTGTCACCGCAGCTATTGATTGTCCAGGAAAATTTGCACCACAAAATATAGAGGTGGGAGGTAACCAGGCTTGTTAAATGACCACGGGCCGGAGAGCCATGACTCTAGAAGCTCGCGGCTAATGCGAGTACCTTTTGCGAGAGTTTCGATCCCATAAAGCTTCAAACTGGGGCCGGGTCCAGTCGAATGCGCCGCGGGCTGGACGCTAGCGTCATTCCTGTTAATTGCTGCTGCCTATTCAGCGCCGACTGACGCAGTTGGGTGGTCGAAAATTCGCTCTTAGCATCCACTACAGATATTGTAATTGAGCGACGTTATCTTGCGGTTCACTGTAATGCGACTCTACAAGCCGGTACGACTGCGGTAGGCAATTGCGTTTTCGGCTGGCTTGGTGGTTGCTGTTAAGGCTTGGTAATTGTGTCGTATTTGTCACTTTCCTGACTACTTTGCTTTTTAGGCTACCAGAACCTTAACGGAAGAGTAAACTGGAAGGAAAACTGGTTGGTTTCTAACTCTTCCATTGTGAATTTATGTCCGGGAAGACGGCGTTCAGATGTACTTTGAATTTCAGTACCTGGTCCCGTTCGACGACGAAGGTATCATCCGCATACTGAACTCAGAATTTCGGTCTGTGCTGTCGGAAAACCAGTGACTTTAATTGTTGTAGGACCGCCTCAACTATGAGTCCCGAAATCGGCAAACCCATTTGCGTGCCTCACAAATGCAAGTAGAATGTTCCATCACACGTGAAGTATGTCTCCAGAGAGACCTTCAAGGGTTGGAAAAGGTGCGCGTGTCCGAGGCGATTCTGCGCTTCATATTATTTTTTTTCCATAAGAATTATTCAACGGTCTCGACTGCCAGATCCTGTGCCCCCATTATCCTTACCTGCGACTGTCCCTGATGCAAGTGAGAATCCGAAAGGTCAGGCTAATAATTTTTTTGTCCCAGCAATCGTATTTTCTTCTGAACCGCATTAAATTCGGCATGCAGAAAGTAAGTGGTCTAGGCGTAGATGAGAATTAAAGTCGTGCTGGTCTCAGCATTGCCTCAATATTTGCACGGTCGAGAAGGGGACCTGTAGTAATCGGGTCTTTTGAAATTATATTAAACTATCTAAATGAAATAAGTAGAAACTATATGTTAATATGCTTGAGGCGTGAACACAAAAACCCGTATTCACGAGACATTTTCTGGAGTTGCGAATTACTTATGCTATGAGAAAATTGGGGGTGTCCCATTTCCCCCTAGGCACCAGTGTGTGAATTTTGGGTATGATTCCCGGAACAAGCCTTTTAGGCTCAGTGCGAGGCTTATGCGAGCATTTAGACTGAAGGTACTTGGTTTAGATGGGATAACTACATAATATTCACGAGGACCAATCTAGCTGCATTATAATTTGAAAGTAATGAGCAATTTAACTAGGCTCCCGGCTAGTGCCTATTTTAGGAGTATGACTATAAACAACATTTTTTTATAACTACAAAGAAATGAAAGGTGTATCAAAGACGCCTAGGGGAAGTAGACAAAACATAAATAAAATAAAATAAGCACACCACCTTAAAAGTGAAGTCCCAGCTGAGGCCCTTCGGCGACTGGGACAAGGAATAAATGACCAACTGCCGCTCGGCGTCGATAACGTGATCACACGAGAAGAGAACAACGTCTGCATCGTCTTTTCCCGCGGGACGGAAGACTTGCTCCATAAATTCTTCAAAGGGCTTCATTGTACCACCAACGAGCAGAACGCTGCGTGCATCCCGCACAATGTCTTGAAAAGGCAGTGAACTCTTGGTGAGGAAGAACAGGTGAAACAGGTTAACAAACCCAACTTCGTGCTCACAAAAGGCCCCAAGACTCCTCTGGCCGAGGACGAAAGCAGTATGTGGGTTCACACCTCCTGCTACGTCGCGCAGACGGAGCAAAAACATAGCTGATTGTGGGACAACTCCTTCCCCTCCTGTTCTTGACCTCTAAACGCCTCAAATCTCTCCCTACTACTTACTGTTTAGTGGTTGTTTAAACTTTCGTTACTATACTGTTACGTAAGGGCTTGGCGGTGAATAATGTAAAGTGTACGTTTGCCAAACTGGGCTTCTTAAATGTTTACCTGGGTATCATAGCTGAAAATAGGGAATGTTTCGCCATGATCTATTCAGAACCCGAATAGAGTCCAAAATGGTAGCAAAATGAGCAGGTGCTAAAATATAATGAGTTCTGGTAAAATAGTAAAAAAAATTATGAAAAAGAACGACAGTTCGACCGTCGTAGTCCGACGATGTCCACCGTATGCTCCACACCATGGTGGTGCAGGGACGGTGACTTGTGCGTGAATTAGTTTTAAGTGATAGTAGCCTTGCGCTGCAGCTAAAGCACTCTCTCCTCCTCCCCCACCTGAGCCCGGTGTCAAGACAGAGTCAAAAAGACCGGAGGCGGGAGAGGAAGCAGGTGGCTGGCGCGGCCGGGTCCCCTAAGTCCTAGCCGCCCCTAGGCGTGCCACCACACCTCCCATGTCCGGCATTTTGTTAGCGGAGCGCAACCCGAATAACGCATGCCGTGCCCTGATGTGGCCCCCGCATCTACCACGTGGCCCGTTTAGGGGGCACATGAAAAAGAACGCCTATACTTTGAACATCTTCCCATCAGACAGGCGCACATACGTAGGTGCCAGGCGCGGCTCGAGAAAGGTAAAAGAAGAAACGATAGACAAACTTATCCTCGAAGCAACAAGTGGACGAAAAAAATAGTTCCAAGTAATCTACCGAGTGTTCACGAGCTGTCGGAGGGTAGAGTTCAGTTTATTAAGGGAAATATAGGCGACG
>WEDG01011677.1:0-106912 GCA_017591395.1 Schistocephalus solidus
GTTACCTGGTATAATGCTGCTCACTCTATTTAGCGCTGCGCTAGTGAACGGAAGAAAATAGAATCAGTCACTTCTTCACGAAAATTTTATCGTTGGAGCACCGTAATCTAAATATCCAAAGAACGCTGCAGAAGCATAAACAGTGATCCCCAACAAGCTTCGCCAATTGCAGAAGGAACTCTTTTACTGTTTAAACCATAAATAGTCATACATTTAATCTCACTTCCGCTGGCAGGGCAGATTGACACCCTCGGCGTGGCGATCATCGCAGTAATGATACTGTATTCCAGTAAAAAACTCGCACAGAGATTAAAGTATCAATCGACAGTTCTTTTCAGTAAACGCCATAGCCATGTGGAATAAGCTTCCCATGTATAAAAACCCTGCGGGTTATGCTTTGTTTAAGTTAGCTTTAACTGGTTTTGCATATTCAGAACAATTTCCAATAATTCTACCGACACGGTAGAATCTGTTTTCCTGTGCGAGCGGAGTGCGCGGCAGCTGAACCCGATCCCAGAGTGTCACCTTGAGGGATACGGCACCGTCTCTGCAGCCTGCACCGTTGACGTCTTCGGCAGACAGTGAGCAACCGTCCACGGATGCACTCTTGCCTGAGGGCAGAATCGGTTCCTAACAAAGACAGAGACTGCAAACGGAGCTGCGCTTGTTTGTAAGCCCTTCCCTGATCTGAACTACTATCATCCTTACAGGCGGCAAGTTTTCTCCCTGAATAACATAAAGATCGAGGAAAAACATTTATAATCAAATATATATTCAGGAGTTTATTTCCTGCCAACCCTGATCCCGTCTTCATCTAAGAATGCCTGTAAACAGGCATTAAATATATTATTAGTAATGATAAAGATCTAAGGCATATCTTTCTGGTAGTCTTAATCTGTCCAGGCACTGGCCTGATTGTCTCGAAAGCACCACAAAACTGCTGTGTCTATTCTCCAGAAAGTTTAAAATCGTCAATATTAGAATCAGCCTGTATAATTCGGTATAATTCAGTATATAAAGGAAATAAAACAGAAACCTTTAAAACCATATTACGGATAGATGCTGGCAAAATAAGAAAACCCAAAGGATTACGTGGCGATGATGGTCGTTTTAGTATATCGATCATTGCTGTCGACTAAATATATGTCCATGAAGTGAAAATTCATCAGGATGACTGTTTTGAACATTTCAACGCTTTCAGCCTGAACAACTGAAGTTATTGTTTTGTTCCCGTTCTTCAATCACCGGGTGGAAAAGTTGGCCCGCCCTTCAAGTTTGGCGTGTTTTCTTTACAGTTTGTATTGGTTACTATCGAGGGACTTTGTCGTGTTTTGCCAGATGTGT
The DNA here is from genome assembly GCA_017591395.1 of Schistocephalus solidus. Taxonomy (NCBI): domain Eukaryota; kingdom Metazoa; phylum Platyhelminthes; class Cestoda; order Diphyllobothriidea; family Diphyllobothriidae; genus Schistocephalus; species Schistocephalus solidus. Next base: position 1,345 of record WEDG01011677.1, read on the forward strand.
AATGCGGCCTGGTTTGGAATGCTGTCGTTTCTGTTTGGCCTTCTGCGCTGGTGAACGGAAGAGATGGAGATCCGGTCCAGCGCTTCGAACAGGACATGGATGGACGGTTGGGGTTGAGCTTTGAGGTTTATTTTGGTGTGGATGGGTAGCCAATGAATGGGTTAATTGGGTTGACGAACGGTTGGTGGTTTGGTTTGAATTGACAGAATCTGGAATAAGCTTCGGTATCAAAATTCAGCAAACTATATAAGGGCTTTGGTTTCTGCGTTCTTGGACTTTATTTCCGAAGATTGAGGGTGCTTTTGGAAACTTTGGAAATAATATTTTCTAATTAGCTTTCACGGGCTCTGAATTTCGCAATGCCGGAATATTTCCATTAGCACGAGGCAATATTGCCGGCTCGCCGGAACCTTCATCAACTTATTCATATTCAGTCGACAGCAAACAGTCGTTCGCCGACACCCTGCTGGTGCAGGAATACTGGATCCATAACAGTGAAAGGAAAAGTACTTCACCGTGCGTCTGTCAACGATTACCTTTTCTGAACTTTCATCCTCAATAATCAGTTTTTCTCCTGAAAACATTTGAAAAGATATGATCGGGGTTTTTGCTGTCCACATCGACGCTCTTCTCTGTATCTCTTGACGCGCGCAGCCAGGCTGGCAATAAAATAATAAGTAATATTATTTATCCTGCCAAAAGTATAAAGACAAAGCAATTTATGATACCTTATTGACCCTAAAATCTGAATCAAAAGGATAGAATAAAAGTATAAAAGTTTACTTCAGGTATGCAGCAGCGGTTCAAAGGGATTCGTCGTAATCTACACCTGGTATGCCTACCCAGAAACTGGGTTTATTGACGCAGTGACGTAAAGCATTTAGGTTAGATCAGTAAGTACAACAACAAGGCTTCTTGCGCTTTACAAATTAAAGTCTCGAATCCAAACTAAATACCAGAAAATTATTGAAGAAGCTTTTTCTGCTAACTGTTAAGACCACTTCACAAACCAATTATTCTTGTGTTAAAGGCAGTTTGGCATGTGAACAGGGTGGACATCACCAAGTGAGCCCAAAAGCAAAATATATTCAAGTAAACCCCTATATACATAGCATTTAAAGTATTTAAAATTCGAATCCATAATATAACAAGATTTCAATCTATATAAAGGCGTTATCGAATAGTTGTTTTCCCGTTCTTGAAATTTCTTCACATTCTTTTTTGTTAGAATATATAAAAGCTAATATTACAAAATGACAAATGCAAACATTCAATTCTCAACAACGTAAATCGGCTGGGATCAACAAAATTTTGGGCTTTGTGACCTCCAAGCCGCTGCATTTCACAGATATTCAGAACGGTTTCCAGATTCTGGGCACCGAAACGGTAGAATCCTGTTTTATTTGGGCGGGTGCGGCATCTGGACCCAGGTCGGGTGTTGCCTTCGGGATGCGGCACCGTCTTGCGGCCTGCTCGTTGACTGTTTGGCGGACGGTGAACGGCCGTGCGGATGGCTGTGCCTGGAATGGGAATCGGTTCTATGAACAGAGGGCTGCATACAAACTGCAATTGTGTTAGCCTTCCTGATCTCTGGTGCTATCATCCTTACAGGCGCTTGGTTTTTCTCCTGAATAACATAAAGAGATAGGAAAAACATTTATAATGATATATGGTTTGGGGCGTGGCGGATGGTGGGTGGGGCGGTTGGGTAGCATTGTTGAGGGGTTGAATGGCGTTGAGGTTTGGAAGGCCGTGGATGATAGCGGTAAATGGCGGCAGCAGCGGGACAGGGTGTAGGGATGCGAGGATTAGACGGAGGGTCAGGAACAGGATTAGGGTTGAGCCGACTTTACTTTTCTCAGCACAGTATTCAGCTCAATAAATTAATAAAAATAATCTCATTATTTCCAGATATAAAACCACAAATGAACGTCGTGTTTTTCCTTATCGTCGGTGCTTGTCGGTGAGTCGTTTTGAAATGTTGCTCGGCTTCATGTTTCAATGTACCATCATCCTGTTTTGTCAGAGCTTTGACGAAATTTATGCAATTGGATCGAATACTGTTCACGGTTTACAAATTCAATCTATAAATACAAACTTCATCCTCCGCAGAGACTTCATAGAAATCACCTATCAACCCTAACACAATAAGCTTGACATACTTCAAAATCAGTCATCTCTGCCAGCGAAGTGGCCGACCATAATCAAGGAACGGAGAACTTCAATGACCCAACTCCCTCCGAATGCTAAGTCCATCTTTGCTTCATATTGACCTTCGACTGTACAACCACTCATCCAAGATAAGGTAAAATTAGTTTATTATTTAAAGACATTTGTTCTATCTTGATGATTTGGTAGAGAAGGCAAAAGCGTTAGGAAGGAAGCGTTTAACGGTGGAGGGCTGCTTGAATTTCTCACAACTTATAAACTCTTGATTATTATTGAGTTCGAGCGTTCTGGTACATTCCGGTAAATAGCGTGACGGTGTAGGAAACATTGTGGGACCTTCTGGCCTGCAACCTCACTCAGGATTGATTAGCCCTCTCCTCTAGAATCCCTTAGCCAAACTTCTCAAAAGATTCAGGCCGCGCGCATGCATCAGAACTTCGCGTGCCCAGCGCAGCAGTGCACTTATCGGTTGCCTGTTTTCCACGCGTCTTTCTCCAGCCGGCTTGGCCTGTTTTGGCACGCGTCATCACGTGCTCATATTGCAGGCCATGACTCGACGTGGTTCCGAGTCTCAATGCCTCACTGCTTTTGAAGGTGGACCTCCTTCTTCTTCGGGTCCACATGATGCGTTTTCAGTGGTTGTATTTTCTTTGTCTCTTGTGTACAGGAGAGTGGTTTTGGCTTTGTTGCTAATTTAGGGAGTCAGGACCTCACAAGTGTCACATAACGAATCGAGGCTATTTCGCCATCCGTGATGAACCTCCACCTAACTATTACGTATATCGTTAAAGTTCTTCTCGTTACCATTTCCACATCGCGAAGAACAACAATACCTCTCAATTTTCTGACGGTGCGCTCTACACGGTTGCGCGGGAAGTGAGTAGGCTATCAAGAAACCGAAGATAGCAGTATTCCAACAGTTACAAACTAGTAAAGATGGGTCAGTCGTTTTGGTAAAACAAACGGGCTTATTATCTATCTTAATCAAATTCCTGAGTTATTTTTGGCGTATTGTGACTTTGGGTAGGCAAGGCGGTTTAAAGTTTCGCTATATTAATGGCTTGCGGGATCGCTCGGCTCATAAATTGTTGCTTTGGGTCGGATCGGTCGGTAAAGGCGAATAAGCGTTGTCAGGCCGCGGTATGATACGACGGTATGGTTTTAACGGTTGGACGGGTTCGTGATAAAAGTGACCCGTTTCTTTGCTTTTGTGGATCGGTTCGGCTAAGTATAATTAATCGCCGGGCCATACAAAGGCTTGATGTGGCTTCGGGGACGTGTAGCGTCCGAGGGTCATTAAGGATAGCACACACCGGAGATTATATCACTGGGAACGGCTTTGGCCGTATAACGTTGGCAGAATCTTCCAAGCGCTTCATCATGCACCCGTGTATAGATGGAAGAATAGCATCAGTTTACAACAGACTTGTGTTGTGGTGGCGGCGGACGAAGGGAGATGTGAGATTGCGAAAGTAGGGGACGCATTTTGATCGATCCGTTTGGTGGAATTCGAACTTGAATGTGCGTTGAATCATGGGTGGGTGGAGTTGGGAGTTAGTGGATTACGAATGGGTTAAGAGTTAGCGGAATTACGATAACGGTAACGAGGAGAGTGTCAACGGTATGAGGAAGGGAACGCCTGCCATCTTTAGACCATCCGTACACCATTTCATCCGGATCGCGTGAAGTGTTCCCCGGTCTGTTTAAAGCAGCTCTGTCAGCTTATGGGATTTATTCCCCTCATTCCCAGTTGAATGTAATGGAAAATCGAATAGCCTGTGATTGACTCTACCCCTGTCGAATGAGCATTAGAAAAACCCTAAGTAGCAGAATATTGCTTGACCCAAATTCTTAACTCGAAACATTAATTTAATGCGATGCAAAGTTATTTATTTTCATACTTTGCTAATATTCTGCTTTAAAACAGTTTTACTTAAAACAAACTCGTTTCGCACACTGTTAACCAATCCTAAACCAAAACAAATCTAAAATGGCAGCAGAAAGAAAGGAGTTTGTTTAGAGTATTTTCCTAATGTTCGGGGAGTTGAGGGCGTCCGGGGTTATGCATGTAAATGGGCATGTTATATTATACACTCGTGGGGCGGGTTCAGGAAATGGTGTTGGTGAGGAGGAAGGGTTGGGATAATATACTATTATACAAATTATGGTCAGGAAAACGGACAGGACGACCACTGCGCAGGAAAGTCTGTGGGATGAAGCGTTAGGTTATTGAGTTTCCAGATTGATTCTTAGAAAAACAAGTGACAATGTACCGAAGTGGAGAGTGGTTCGGTTGGGGAAGTTAAGAAAGACACACAGTATAAATACCTTCAAGCGATCGACTGAACCACGTCGTTGTTATCTCCATGAGGCAATTGTGAAAGGCTTGCCCGTGCGAATGCTTACTCAAATAGTCGGTCATATGGCTATTGTAGTGGCCGACGAACACTATCTACAGAAAATTCAAGAACATGTTAGTATGTTCGGTTCGATGTATGACTTACTTGTTGAAGCACGTGGACGAGTTGCTCGAAGATTAGTCATGGCTTGGTGCAATCTTGCGTATAATCACTAGAGATCCAAATCAGCTGAAACTTTAATTGTACCTAAGCACAGGAATCCATAAGGTAGTACAGTAAGACACTCATCAGCAGAACAATCCAAATTGGGAGCTTGAGTGCAGTACGAATATCGAGCATGACCAAAGAGCAGATCTCGCTCAATGGAAAGGTTTTCATGAACTCAGACATCTTTGGAGATTACCTGAAGGCTAAGCCATTAGATGAGGTAATGCTATTGTGCGTAGATAACATCGGGGTCCGGTGCTATAAGTCCAAGTCTCAAATTGTTAGCCTCGATCGGTGGTAATGGTTGAAGAGATTCCACAATGGAGATCCAGTGTTCCAGCAACAGGTAGACGGCAGGTCTTGGTTGTGTGTTGGGTGTGTTTGCGTTGGACCCAGTGAGTAACTCGGTCGAAGTCGCACTAAGTTAATAGTTGCGACCATGAGGATGTGGGCAAGTGCCTGCCAGATCGATTTGGACGTAGGCATTGGATCGGGTGCGAGAAAAATGCTAATGGAAGCTTTGTTGTTCCGTCTGACTTTGGCGCTACGATGGGCTAAACATTAACGGTCCGCTGGCGAAATCAGTGTTCGCTGGCAGCCGATGAAACGCTCACTGACGAATCACTGTGTAGTGAGGATACCAGAGTAGACGAGATTATTAGTGGCGAGACGTATAGATGTAAATGTAGAAGCGGCTGTGGATTAGGAACCGTTATTGCGTCATGGATTTTTAGACGATTGGTTGATACGGTTCGGCGAAGGATATGGGTTGGAGTTTAGGTAGGACGGTTCAGTTTAGATTTGAGAGGAGATGGAGGAGGATGATTAAGATGAGATCAAAATGAAAGTCAATATAGTAAACTCTAATCATTCTAAATATTTCAAAGGCACTCTAACTCGAGATTAAAGTTCCAGGAAAAGAGTAATCTTTGACAGACGTGCACGGTGAAGTACTTCTCCTTTCACTGTTATGGATCAGTATTTTACACCAACAGAATTATTGTCGGCGAATAACTGTTTACTGTTGACTGAATAAAGGAATAAACCGATTAAAGTCTCTGCAGAGCCAGCAATATTGCCATCAACGCGACCAGTACAAGTTCAGAGTCCGTAGACATAGAACGGAAAGAAACTGGAAAGGTGTGTCATGAATGTAGAAAACTAATGAAAGCCTCAGTAAACAAAGGAAGGACTGCTGAATTTGATACTTGGAAGCATTCCAGATTGCCAAACATTTACCAAAAAAATCTCTTATCTGGCGGTGCGTGCCAAAGGAAGAAATAAAAATACATCTCGATGACTGGTGCGCTAAAGAGTGGTCGAGCTGCCTCCAGAGATGTCAGGTGGTTACAGGTACAACTGTTTTAAAGTTTTAAACAAAATAGTACCTTTTATAATCTGCAGAAGCCACAACGGGTCGATGCGCTGTTTTCTACGTTGAACTCTTCCTATTTCACCTCGTGATATTTTGAAATAGCAGCTCTGGCTGTTATGTGAGCTCTCCCAGGACAAGGAGCGTTCTGAATCCTCATACGTTGTCATGAACAACACGGTCCTATCTTCTACTACATCATGCAATCTCAACTCAAGCGTATTATTTCTTTAAGGAGGCAGTCTCTTAGTCAAATTTAAATTGGGGCTCGCTGAACTCTGCTCTTAATTCATCGTAGGAGGTTTTTTCACTTCTCTTTCTAGTTCACTATACATTGCAATGATAAATGTTTATTGCTATAAAATGACGAATCCTTTATGAATAGGACATGTCTACCATACTACACCCATTTCTGTTGTTCATATGGTTGCTAACACAGAGCAGCAATTATCCACTAGGCTTATTTATACCACGGTACTAAGTTTTAAATGATGGGGGTCATCTGGGCACGTAACATACAATGTATTACTAATACTACTACTTCACTACTACTACTACTGCTACTAAGTACTACTACTACTACTACTACTACTACTACTACTACTACTACTACTACTACTACTACTGCTACTACTACTACTACTAATACTATTACTATTATTATTCGATAGTATTCAACATCATGACCCCTGCATAAACTGAACTGAACAGCGTTAGATGCAATCTCCTGAAATTGTTCTCAAGCTTCCCATTTGGCCACCCCTCAAACTTTTCATGACGGTGATCAATAGTCAGTGGAGGTTACGGCCCGTTCTGGCCCTACTATATTTTATATATTTTGACGGTTACGCGCGTAAGTGGACTGGATTGTGACGTCACCAGGTTTTGCGGATGATTTAAATATAGGGAGCATTCATCCGAACTGCAGCTGATGTAGACCAGTTGCAGGCGAACCAAAACTGACTTCAACAAAGGTGGAAGGACTGGCTTTTGCCGTTCAATGATAAAAATGCCCGCTTCTACGATTCGTCAGACCCAGCACTTCCAACCCCGACGTATTACTGCCTGAATGGTATACCACTTAAAGAACTGGATGCGCCGAAGGACTTGGGAATGGGGATATTGACTTCTCTTAAACCCTCGCTGCATTCCTCAAAGGTAACCAAGTCTGCTATATCTGTTCTGTACCTGGTCAAGCGGGCTTTCTCTGCCTTTGATGAATACTGCTTTGCTGCAGTCTTTTAAACCTTTGTGCGGCCACCGTTAGAATTCACCATGCAAGCTTGGAGACACTGGGCTGCCAAGGACCTCAGGATCGTAGAAAAGGTTCAAATGCGTTCAACCAAACTTGTTGCTGAACAGGGCTTTTTACGCTATGAAACATGGTTGACTTATCTTGACCACTATCCCTTGAGTTACAGCGAGCTACGAGGTGACCTTATGCAAAAATTCCTTATCATGCACGGTAAGGACTTCTGTCTCGTACCTGGAGATTTCTTTCATTTAGCAAAAACCACGAACTTGAGAGGCCATCAACTCAAACTACATCCGACCGGGAGCAGACTGGACACACGAAAGTTCTTCTTCTCCAATCACGTGGTCGAATCTTGTAATACTCTTCCTCTGGATGTTGTTATATCTGCTTCCATTGAGGTCTTCAAGAAGAAACTGGATCGATGCAGTTGTGATCAATATGCTACTACCTGGTCTATTTAGTCTTCTCCTATTTGAAACGAGTTCTTATTGTTACAATGCTATTTGCTATATCTAAGTACCCTTTTAATCGGAATTCCTTATATCAAATGCATCGTATATGCTTACTGATATCAAGCCTCTCACTTACCGGCTGCTTGCTAGACTAAAATTAAATATACTTAAACTACTCCTAATAGGGGAGTAGTCATTTCTTAATATATCAGTTTTGATTAATCGACGGCTAATTGCCTTTCACATGAAATCGTGTAAACCAACTCTTTTTGATTTTTTCTTATGTATCGAGTGTTTTACTTGACCATACCGTATCCATTAGGGAGTTACACGGTGTTTGTCTATCTTCCCCTTAATAAACTGAACTGATCAGAACTGAACGCTGGCACTTGCCTGTGGAAAAGTTAAACAAACATTCGAGTAGGTTGCCAGTCACACACATTTGATGCAGATTCGATTTAAAACCGTCTATGTGGAACCAGATCAAAGGCCTTGCTGAAGTTAATGTAGGCCACATCGACTGACAAACCCATTTATAATGCTAACGTATATAAACGTATATATAAATGTTAGTCTTATGCTTAAAATCGACTGGCGTGACTTGCCTTTGGCACGACAGCTCACCGAGACCGTGACTCAACGCTAAAGCGTTAGACATAATCTGCTGGATGAACAAAGGGTTTCAGGATCGAATCCAAGGTGCTCAAAACCTGGCTTTTGGGTTTAGGTCGCTGACGACGAATATTAAACTAGAAATGGTGATGCCAGTCTCTCTCGTCTTTGCTGACCCAATCACACGGTGTAGTGAGACGATTTTTGTGAAAAGAGATGCTATTCTTTTATTGAAATCCCATATCCGTGACTTCGAACTTAGTCTAAGTTTCTGCTGAAATAACGACATTAGGGTTTCTTCTGTAACGATGCCTTGATCTTGTCGATTTCCTAACTGTGGAGTCAGCAACGGTAAACAGCGGCCACATACTCCTACGATGCTTTCAAGCCCTTGAGTGGCTACTATAAGCTTAGAAGTTCTAGGTAACAAAGATTACCTCTATATATTCGTATCAGGAAGACCATGATTGACAATCCTCGTCGGGATTTACTACAGAGGAAGAGCTTCGAAGCCCTATATAAAACTTTACTTACAAATATCAGTGAATTTAGCAAAAGAGTTCACAGTGCCTCAGTAATTTCTTCCAAAATTTGTGTCACTTTTCACATTTACCGAGTTTGATAGTTGATTTCAATCGGCAACTTGGGCCTTGACTTAACATACCTGAGCAACTTGAGCCAATTAACTCACCGAGTCTTAGCCTGAGTTTGTACACGATAACACGACAAGCCATAGGGTATTTACGGCTTGATCACTTTTGAGTCTTATCATGGGTGCGGGGAATCCAATAACCCACATAATTTTTGATCTGGATGGCTTACTCATATCTACAGAAGAAATATATACAGAAGTCATCTCCGAGTTTTTGTCGAAATACGGGAAAACGTACACATACGAAGTGAAACGCAAATTGATGGGCCGAAAGGCGTTGGAAGCAGCTTCAATCATGGTAAATGAATATGGATTACCGATGAGTCCCCAAGAACTGACTGATGAACTTCATTCGAAAATCACCCCTGAAACCTGGCACAGGGCTGAACTTCTTCCTGGAGCTGCGGATTTATTCGAATACTTTTATTCTCACGGTTTACCTATGGCTGTCGCTTCTGGTTCAGTATCGTGGGAGATAGAGGCTAAAATGTTCAAAAATAAAGAGCTGTGGTCCAAGCTTCACCACATAGTTTCCTCTGGCGATGATCCGGAGGTAAATTCAATGACAAATATGTTGAGCTTTCTGATATTGAAACATGTCCACAATGGATCTGTGCCCCGGAATCCTTTCGATCTCATGATCAACCTCTTTGCTTAGCTATTGAGTTTTGCAAGCCTAGGTCATTATTCTTTACCCTTGACGTTATCACAGTCCTAAGTCTTGATTTATTAGGCCTTTTTCATTAATAAAGTCCCTTTAGTCGGATGCTGATCCTCTCTAGGTTCTAATTGGCGTCCATCAACTAACAAATCAGTTTTCTGTCTGTATATGTATCTAAAATTAAATAATATGTGCCTCTGCTTGCCAGCACCACTTATTATACTTATAACAGGAATAAATTTTAGTGTTGAAGAGCATAACTTATTTCGTCCACACAGATTACCTCTTGCTGCTTTATTGTGGTATTTACTATCCAGTGTTCACTTAGGCAGCTTTTCAGTAATGAAAAGCTGTGAACTATCATCAAATTTTATGACCAGTTCACCGTTTGATTCTCATTTTATAGCATAAGAGCGGATTTTTGGACCATAAAAACTACAACCACTAGTTGCATCATCTATAGGTGAAACTTCTTGAGTTTCTCTGAGTGCTGGACAAAAAGGTGTGTGTTTGGCCTTAGGGCTAGCGCTCTCATGGATAGCGTATGCATTTCTGCTGATACAAACGAAAATGCGAGTCTGGGGAAGCAGTTGAAAAGACATAGACGCGCTCTCTGGAGCGAGAACGTTATTCGCCTGAAGTTAAAGATTCGCGCTCGAACCTACCATCAGAGACAGCATCAGATGTATTTAATTCATACTAAAGGACTTAAATTATTTCTAGGAGGCAGTCGCTATGCTACCACATACGTTTGCTAAATTAACGGAGTCCCCTTCATCGAGGATACTTGCCCTTTGTTGCGATAATAACATGACAGCCGGCATTTGAGTCTTTAAGTGCTCAAAGTTAATCAACCGTGCTGGATGTCGGCGTGATTATTGCTTGGCCGTCTGACTCACTGAAATTGGCATTGCAAACCGTGTTGGCCCGCGCGCTCCCCAAGTGGACAATTTATTTCGTCAAACTAATATTCAACACTGAATCTGGGTTATGGAGGTCATCGCACTTGTTAGTAGACTGGGGGCCCGTGCAACTACTTGTGTATGAAGTGCCAGCACCTGATACTGTCTCCGACTATGGGTTTGAGCAAAACATTTTGACCTTCAGGCACATAAAGTTTATGTAGCGATCCAGTCAACTTCTCACATACATGTCTTTCAATTATTAATAGTTTTCACCATGTAATTGTTTCGCGTGCTTTAGGTTACGTATCGAACCAAATAGGTGCACTTTCACTCCATCCCTCGGCCAGGCTAGATCATCGAGTAATTATTTCACATGTTATCCATATTTCTGGTGTCAGCCGGCGGTGGGGATCTATACCTCGGTGGTTGTATTGGTATATTTTGATTTGACTCGGAACGACAGAATCTGGTCGAAGTGTCTATCCTTCACCGACTTAGGGCCTAAAACGTATTTTAAACCCATAATTGCCAATTTGGTCTCCCCGTATCTCTTAACACCTCTTTTTCTAAGATCCGTATCGCCTGGTGCCTTTCCGTGGTTTAATATGTAGGGGTCGAAACAGTGGTTGTACTCAGAGCCCTAAAATCACCACACCCTGTTCTATATAGGAAGAGAAGGGGAAGACCAGTAGGAGTTGTGCAATCTGTACAAAAACTCAGTAGTTGTTCGAGGCCCCGACGCGCGGCAAGCTCGGAACCTGCGCGCGCGTCTGTCCACTAGCGTGTTGTGGGCGTGAGTGAGGAAACTTTCACGTGAGAGTGTGACTGGCCGCTTGATCAGTTGATCGGCTAATAGCAGTTTGTGAGAGCCTGTAATTGGCTTGTTATTTTTTTCTAGGCGCTGTGTGCGTGTGGTCTGGCAGTTCCTCATGTGATCTCGTGCGCGGCGTGGGCGTCAAGGTAAAAGGCGCCACGAGTATTTCAGCTTAGTTTGAAGAGTTCAGCTCTTATTGAGTCTTCCATGGGCAAACTGGAAGCAGTTGAAAGTTAACAGTTGTATATTTGTTAAATTTAGACTAAAAGCCAAACCTTCAGCTCATGCTTACCGTGAATGTTATTTTTAATGTGCCTCGCTTTCATGCATCTGCCCGCTAGCCTTAGTACATTATCTTACTTTTGTCGTAAATTTATCAGTGCTATCGTCGCCCTTTTTCTTTTTTTAGAAATGAATATAAGTTAAATTAGTATTTTTAATTAGGAGCGAACATAAGAGTTGTGATGGTTCAGTGGGATACGGGAGTTTGCTGGATCGCTGGATGCAAATCCTACAGGAATCCATTCTCCGACTGTAACAATTGAAAATCAGGGAGGATTGTATGTCCTTCTAACCGGCATCCGTAAGTGCCCCTCAGCGAGGGTGAATTTATGTCGCTTGGAAGTAAGATCTGAGTACTGAATAGGCGGTCGTGGGGTTACTGACTAGACTCACTCTCAATATTTCGGCCGCTTTAGTTTTCAATATTTATTTAACATGGCACATTTGTTGAAATATTTTGAACACGAATGTGATAACTAGGCTGTTCTCGCCTTAGCCTCCCCATCTGTAGTATCATTTACATCCTACTACGATTAATCAAGCACTAGTTCTTTTTCGGAGGTCCTTTGAGTTTCCTTCATAAGAGAACTTAATTTTCAAGACTAATGGTCTCCTTTTTGGTTTTCGTTTAACCCGTCTCAAGTTTTCAGTTTTTGAATTGTTAGTCGTCTGCCAGCAGTTAATTACTGATATGCTGCATGCTCTTCAATATCTTTTAGGTTAAGCATGGAAAACCCGCTCCGGATATATTCCTCGTGGCTTTGAGACGTTTTGACGACCCATCGGCCGAACCATCTCACACACTGGTTTTCGAAGACGCCTGGAATGGTGTTGCTGCAGCGCTGGCTGCTGGAATGCGCGTCGTCTGGGTGCCGGACGGGAGGGAGCCTCCGGGAATTCCCGATTCGTCACTTTCTCAGGAAAAAAATATCGCGCCTCACGCGACTCACCAGTTTGGAGCAGTTCGATCCAACGCTTTTCGGTTTGCCACCAAAGAGCTGATTTTTCACGCTCATCAAGCAGCTGATTTGAGCGTATTTTCCAATCTCTTGTGGTTTTAATTTAGTCTCTATTTTGACTTTTATGCCGAACAAATCCAAGGCAAATTGTACCTTGATGAAATATCTGTTTTTCTGGCACAGAAATAGCCGGATGTCTAGAGCCTCCGAGTTAACACAACATTTTCCTGGCCGTGGTTCGTCGGTTATATTCAAGTCCTTTGAATGTGGCTGCTGGCTACGATAGATCTAGTTCATATTCTTCGGACTTTGAGGTTTAGAAGTTTGTTTAGGAGAGAGAATGACTATAAAGTACCCAAAATTAAGAAATGGATGGCAGATGATGCTTAGATGATTGCTACAATAATAGCTGGTAACTTTTGCTTGTGCACACTCATATCAATAGTCTCCCCTTAATCGAAAGAATATTTTCTCTGCATCCACCTGATGGAGTTTTCTACGGTTATATTGCGTGAGAACACAATCAAACACCACTGCAAATATACTTTATCTGAGAACAGTCTTTAACTCTGAACAAGGGACTGAGGTGCCAATCTATCCAATCTATCTGCATTTTCCACCCTGAGCGTATCAATGTTGTCGCGGTTGTCGAGTGCCAAGTCACTTCGTAAGAGAGTTCTACTTAGCTCAAGATGTAAGATGTAAACTTCCCCAATCCTCCGTAGAGTCGGAAAAGTACGATTGTAAGTCAGAAACAGCTACTGTGATCGTATTATTAGGTGGAAAATGGTCATAGCCTGCTTGTTCGTGCAAATATGGTGCCGAAACGATGCATACATTAGAAGGTAATCTAGTGAGGGATATAAAACTCTCTCCCATTCCCAATCGGTTTCCTTATCGGTCCTTCCGTGGACTTGGTTTAACTTATATCGGGAGCTAAGAAGTACTACTCAATCTGTGCACCTAATTGTATGCAAAAACATTCAACATAGTTTGTTAGACAAGGTTCACGTGAAAGAGTTCGTCTCAGCCCCAGAGCCGTTTATATACTGGTCCAGCTTTGGGCACATATTTGTTTTTTATGGCGAAAACAATGACTTATGCTATAAAAAACCCGAGTAGAATTATTTATTCCAGACGGGAGATGCTGCATTCAACCTAAAAAGGGTGAAAGTGGAAATTTAGTTGGAACTGATGAAACAGTCTCTTTGTGGACTCACTGACAGTAAGGTTTCTCTTTAGCATTGGTTCATTTTAGAAAAAGCTAGTCCGGATAACTCCCGAAGCCCGTGATAAAATGCGAGTGTGAAAGCATAGCCAGGTGGATTTGGAGCTCGTCTAAAAATCAGATACAGCGCTGTCGTTGGTGAGCTGTCAACACAAAAGTACATCGATATCAGAACACGATGACACAAAACTTAAATTTTTTTTATAATTGTCGTTTATCTAAAAGCCCACTTGCCGGCTGCATCCTCGCACCCGGAGTGGACGTAGGTTTGGTTCGCGGGTGGTGTAAATACATTGGGCCACTCATTAACCCTGCCTATACACCAATATTGCCCACTGGAGTGAGAGACTGCCGTTTTTGCAGGTGGATCACAATAGAAGGGCACCAAAGGCCACACCGTTGACGGCAGCATCCAGGAGAGTTGTAAGGCCAGGGGAAAGATTTTGGATGCACGTTTGTTTTTGATGATTGTTTAATGCTTCTGGGAGAAAAAGGTGAATTTTTTAAATTCGCTATGCACATGCTGATGCCAGGTTGCACCTAAAAGCACTGTTGGAAGTGTCAGTCGTCAGAATCAAGTGAGCGCTTGGGTCTGTACTTCGATTTTGAGGAGTGAGGGACTCAACAAGATCTTCCTCGGCCGCTTCAAAAGCAGAATGAGGCACTTTTGAACGTTTGCTCGATTTTAATAACGACCTCCAGCTACCAGTTAGAGGTGCTAGTGCGTCTGCACACTTTGAATTGAAGCTTCGATAGTAACTGCTATTTAAAAAAGGCGCATCCATGTAATTGTTTTTGGGGCAATTACATAAAGAAAACGCTTTGCAAATTCCGTGGGAGGGGGTGGTTTTATGCTCATTGACATGGTGACCGAGGAAATTGATATAAAGAGCGCCAAAAAGACCGACGTTCGGTTGTGAATGGTAAGATAATAGGCCTAAGTGCACTGCGCTTTCCTACGGCGAATTGCTTATGACGAGGACGTCATCGAGGTACATGGAAGACCTATAAAACGTGAAGTCTTGAAATGACTGAGCCTCGTTATGTAAACCAAAAAGCATAGAAAAAATCCAAAAAAGATCAAGTTATGTCCAGATGGGAGTCTTTGGGACACCCTCCCCATCCACCTCCACGGATAAATATACTCTCACGAGGTCGATAATCGAAAAGATGGTTTTTCCTAGCAGAGTGTGCTAAGGCCTGAGTATGTGGGTTCGGATAGCGATCTGGGACAACGGTTCTGCTCAAGAAACCACAATCAATTCATATCTCATATATCTGAATAACATCAGTGTCCTGTATTAGTCTAATTCGAGCTTGCTTAGAAGCACGGTTTCAACACATGGTATTCTGTCAGTTTGCCATAAAGTTATCCAGTTAGTCAGCATATGCACAACGTAGCTCTCCGACTATTGGGCTGATGACGTACATGTATACTTCAACCAGAATGCCAAGCAGTCGCTTTCGCTGATTCGTTGGGTCTACAAGTCCTTTTCCGACGTGTCCTTTTTGCTTTGAGAATATTAAAAGAAAGCGGTGGCCTTACCGTGTACTGTATATGCGCTGAAACTTACGAATCTTTAGGAAATAAATAAGACCCTGCAAGATTGTTTTTTCCCAAGAGGCACTTATCATATTCTATTAGAATCCCCATGAGAGTACCTTTCGACGAGTCAACGATAAGTGTTTGAACTTAATTTGCTTTCCAATTTGTTTTTTTTAAATCGAAGACTTCAAGGTCACATTGTGGTGGTGTTGGAAAATATTTCATGATTATTGGGTCAAATATGGCTTTCTCTGTTACTGGGGCTCCAGGCCTAAGGTTGTCGCTAGTGGCCTTACCGCAAAGAAAAACTGATAATCACGCTGATAACGGCAAAAAGGGCAGCCTAGATGGTGATTTTGGTTTTTTGGCCGTCATCAGCTGATCATACTATAGCCCATTGCCGGGGAAGATGGATGTTAAACGTGTGCTTTCCTGGTCCTTGAACAAATTTTGTTGGACAAGCTCCCTTCGATCGCGTCAGTGGCTTGCAGTGAAGAATGGCCAAATCTATTTTGGGGTGTCCTTCGTCGTCCTGTCCTCGATGTTGGATGCAGTGTGGACGTTCCGCTGTACTCGACTGCTCCAGATCAACAGCTCTCGCGAGCGTATTGCAAATTTTCGTTCGTTCTACTGAGCGAAACGTGGCCTATGTGGCCGCGGCTGCTTAATCAGTGAGGTGACCGTGTTTATGGTATCTTTGGTTGTTCAATATTGTCTGAGACTCACCTAAAATGCTTAACCCGTCAAAATACTTTAACAGGACTTTTGGCAGAACCAAAATGTTCTTTTCATGAAACACAGTTGAATCTAACGTGAGGATTGCCAGAGTGTTTACTGTTTGTCTAAGTTTCGGGCAAAGAGTGCAGTTGTTTGCTATCGGACTGGCGTGTCTGGCGCGTTAAACCTGTCTGTGTGCACCACCGTGCCTGCCTCGTCTACTGCTTAGGCTCTCTCCGATGCATATTGGCACTGCAAGGTTTTATAACACTATTTACCGGTTGAACTCTGCGTCAGCGACAAGGCCGCAGGAAACCAGGTCTATTTTCTATCAAGTGCACGGTAAAAAACCATCAGGATTTTAATAGGAATAATAAAAATTGAACCGGGCTTTGTCATAAAACCGGTCATTTACATAGCAATATCCCAAAATCGGCGGGGTTACGTTCCTGGACTCCTGCAAATTCCAAAAATTCGCGAATTCTGGATGGACTACTAACTAAAGCCTATCTTTCTATGTTCAGCACTAAATATTTCCTCAAACACTTCGAGTTCATTAAAACATTGATTTTATAACTTGATATTACCCTATAATATTGTAATAGGGTAATAGGGTAATAACACCCTAAGCAGAATGCCATACATATCATACGTACATGTCTGCCTACTGTTAGCCAGCTTGTGCCCGTCCGCGTCTTACGTGAGACACTGAACTTTTAGGAACGCATTTTCGATGAGACACTCAATGCTATGCCATTAATTTTCTTTGTTTACAATAGGGTGTTTTACGGATCTCGTGCAGAATTCCGCTTC
Organism: Schistocephalus solidus; assembly: GCA_017591395.1. Taxonomy (NCBI): domain Eukaryota; kingdom Metazoa; phylum Platyhelminthes; class Cestoda; order Diphyllobothriidea; family Diphyllobothriidae; genus Schistocephalus; species Schistocephalus solidus. The sequence goes on from WEDG01011677.1 coordinate 18,349, forward strand.
TTCTCTTAACGAAAGCATATAGAGTTTTCTATTTTTCTATAAACTTAACTGAATTTAAGTTAAACTATACCTGTACAGTATTGCAGTACCAAAGTAAAATGACAGTAGTTTTTAGTAATGATCAGTTTTTACCAAATTAAACAAATATTTTCCTTCAGTCTTTTTAAAGCTTTTATGGATCAGTTGATTTGGATAAAAAGGGTTAGAGGTAGTCCCTATAAAAAACGATAATAATGAAAATGGTCGTTATGTTTGTGTTTTATGTTAAGTTTGCAGTATTAGAAACAACATGCAGATATAAGCCTCAATCAGTTGATTTTGGAAACGTAAACAAAGCAGGGCAAATGAATTCAGGTGTTATTTTGTAATACTAAAGTGAAATATGATAATAATACATGCAACATAACTGGATACAGTAAGTAGAATAGCATTGTTATGAAATTATCTTTATTTATCATTATTCTTGATAAGTTAACACTAAAACGATACCCACACCTTGGGAAAACTCTATGGATTACACCTGCTGGACACGCGTTAAGTTACAAGGAAAAATAAGCGAATTCGTTAAGCGTCGGATTCAGAAGCCCAAATATTCAGGATATTGCTGTACCTAGGAAATCTGAGTGTATGGCCTTGCGATGATTAATTGACTGAATTAGAATGAATTTCGCCCTATAGTAAGAAGGTAAAGGTCTGTAGGATACCCAACGAATTGCATTCTGTGCAAAGTTCAAAGGCATTTTATAAGTTTTTACTGCTCTATATCAATATAAATAGACCTGCAATGCTGAACGATGAAGATTAAGGCTTGTTAGTCGTAGGCGGACGTCCCTTGTGGCGAAATGATATATCAGCAAATAGGTGAAATTGGCATTTGACTTGCAAAAGATTATTTTACTCACAATTAAAAATGGCCTTCTTCAAGACCTAAAGAAGGAAACGAGATCCTCTGTAGGAATGGGCTTAGATTGATTTGCTAGGACTGCACCAATGAGCTTTGCCTTTACGCCTGTACTGGATTATAGGGACATTCTTTCATGATATGCGTATTGATGATTATGGGCTGCTGACCGAAAGTATAAAAGCGTAGGTTTTTTACTCTGAAAGAGCGTATTGCTTTCAACTTAACTTGTACTTGCAGTTTAAACCCAATTCATATACAGATCGCGTACAGGTTAAACGTACAAAAACTCAAGCATATTTTTCTGGTTAAATAATTTTTGCATTTGGTTTATTTTTGTTCACTCTTGGTTGTCCGTAGATAAATGTAAATTTCCTTGCCCTGCGGTGGTAACGAGTTTGCCTGCAATCCTTGGAACATGTTAATTTGTTTTTCTTTGGAACATGTTTTTGAAGGGCAGTTTGCTCTGCTCTGATCTATCCAGGAAATACAGTCATTCTGTTTGCCACTAATATACAGTAGGTGTCGAGTTACCCCGATCAAAACCTGAACTTTGTTAATTGGATTTCCAATAGGGGAGTTAACTTAAAAGCAGATGCATTGCTGATACGTATGGAGAATGAGGTTGCACTTCTTCATACACGCCGGTCTACTGACTTTTAAATTTAAGTTCGCTCAGTTTCTTAGGTTTCATTTTGGGAAGAAATAATAGGCTGCGTAACGTATAGCTTTTATCGTAGAGTTTCACGGCTTAGGGAAAATTACTTATCTATACTAGAACGAGCTCTCTGAGCGTTCGTTTTTTTCAGTATTTTGCAAGAAATAGCGCTATCTTAACAACTTGATATTGGTTAAAAAAAATAAATAGTTGGGTTTAAAAAATACGCAGTTTGTGACATTTTTTGGTGGCTAACGCTCACTGGTCCTTCGTTGATGAACGCTGACCAATCGTTAACGGAACTCTCTCGACGCGCTCTGCCTTCGGGCTTACTCTCGACTCCCTCCAGCAGCCGCACAGCGACTATTAGGAGAACAGGCAGATTAATAATGCCGACAAAGACATGAGGGACTGGAACTGCCATTTGTCCGCCAGCTAAGCCTATTGATTTGGCCAGATATCCACCAGTATTTTAGCGGCGTTACATTTATTTTCATCGCAGTGTAGCTAAAATATTAATTTTTGTCCAGGACAACAATGAAGGTTGTAGACTCGGCTATATTACAATTACCTTAGGTTGTTTATTTGAAATTCCACCGCACCTCATTTTGTGGTAGTTAGACAGACTTTCTTAGGTAAAAGAACGTCAATATATCATCAAACGGTTTCACTATGATGTAAATTAATATCGATAACGTTAAGCCTGAGATAAAGTGTCTCGTTTTCCCTACGAAATCCCGGAATTTCAACATTCTGCGAAAAAAATTACGAGTCGAGTTCCAGGTTTTTCAAAGGTAGATGAAGTCTGGTCAAACGTTGAAACCATGTCATTGCCTGTCTGAGCTTTCAAGTGTTTGGTTCGAGAGGTTTCTGCTTTACTCTTGGACTTCACATCCATGTAGTTTTTTATGTATTTCTAACTGTCTTAACTAATAATGCGTCTGTAATTTCTTTAAACTATGATTTGCCTTGGCAAGATTTTATGGTTACCTTCCATTTCTCATTGAAATGAGTCAGTCAGACTCTCGTTTCATAATAAAATATAAATTTGTTTGAAAACAATGCAATTCAAAAACCATATCGGACAAAAATCCCTCCGAATAAATGTTGGTAGAGTCTTTTTTCAGAGAAGACATAATAGTGAAAAATGCACTGCTTTCATAGTGTCAAACCACCGGCCTCCTTGGAGGAAAGCAAGAACGTGCCGTTTTGACAATGGGGACGCGCAATGCATGGTAGACAGGCACACAGATAACTGCACCGTTCTACGCAATTTGTTTTGGGGCACTGCGTCCTTGGTCTTTTAGCGTACAGATTGGCACAAAGACCTTTGTGTTCACAGACTCTTACCCCCTGCTTGTTCTCAGCTTGCAGTTCGTGTAGCCTTCGCATGCTGCGTCGCTGTTTACTGGCGTGGAAAAGAGATACCCAAATGTTCTTGGCTCTGAGTTTACGCTGCTGATATCTGAAAATATTTCATACATCTACGTTGTAAACAATAAGTGTCACTGGTAAAGAAAGACAGTGGAATGGTAATTCCTGCCATGTTTGCATACATTAGACTCAACTCCGGCACTAACGTACACGAGGCTTGAATCTCAGTCATTAACCACAGCAGGGCATCCTGACATGTCTGCTCGAAACCAGACTATTTTATACCCTGGCAACGTCAGTGATGTTGCTTTCTAGGTGAATGCTTTATAAAAATACTGAGCTTTTTTTTCATTTCCTCTTATGCGATGTAATTGGGAACTACCTAAATATCCATTCAGTTATGATCGTTCTACCCATACCCTGTGCATGTTCACCGAATCGGAAATCTTCTGTTTTAGATTATCAACTGGCTAACCAGAACTTTGTCTTCCCCTTGGCACTATAACTTAATTCTTACATTCGGACTCCGATATTTCTTCGTGCTAAAACTTAGCCTACACTTATTTCTTGGAGGCAGCCTTAGTTTTGAAGGAATAAACGAGAAATAACTGTGATGGCTGAAAAAGGGACTTGCATTCAATGCACTTTTGTTAGGCTACAAAACAGCGGTTGGGTGTTTCGGCCTAGCAGTTAGCAGTGGGTAAGGCCCACATAAAATGACGGTTTACTACTTTTCGCACATTATATTCTTTTACTCTGCCTTTTAGCATTAATTAGCTTTAATGCTCTTCTTACCACTCACTTTTAAGATAGAACTACTCTGCACGTGTTTCTTTCGATAAAGACAAGGAGGCCGTTGCAGCTGCTGCAGAAGACCACCTCCTCTTTATGTAAACTGTCCATTCAAAAATGAGCTGTAAATCGAAGACGCAACTGGGGAAGGGGGGGTGGGTACACACAGCAGTTATCCAAAGCGTTTCGAAATACTAACATGCTGACGCTCATGCTTACTTTACAGCCAACCTCCACTTAAGTACCAGCCACACCCAGGCATGCTTGAGTGCGTGTGGACGAAACAGGCTGCGTAACTGGAATACTGCAGTGGGAGAAGGTAATATTGAGGGGTCGAAAGTTATTAGGCTGAGTTTTACAGTATAGCTTTGAGAATGAATAGAGGAAAAATTTAGTGATAGAACCCGACCATGTTTTTATGCTACCAGCTCTATCAGGGGATCCCCCGCATGCAGTGCGGCTGGACGTTCGTTTCTCTCGCTTTCTATTTCGGTAGGGAAGTCGGACAGTGAAGAATGGAAGGATTACCCGAGCTCAGAACGAGGGTTGTAGTTTCGTTCTTTCCATGACAATGAGCGTTAGGTAGCATTCAAGCTATCAAAATAAATATCGTTCTAGGACACAGCAAAGTCAGCTTCCTGATATTTTAGATAGAATCAAGTAGGGACAGGCGATCAATGATCTGGTTTGTTTCGCAGAGCCAGCCAGATTTAAATGGATGAACGCCAGTTTGTGATCCCCAACACCTTTTTCGGAATTCGCCCGCTTTCGGTAAGCATACTGAACCATGTTCACGTAAGTGTGTGGACAAATATCCGCCCATCCTTATAGAACCGGTCAACCCTTGAGGTACGGTCGAACCTCAGTTCTATGGGGTGGCTAGCCTCTCGGTTAAACGAAACATAGAGACCAGAAACGTTCTGAGTACGCATGCCTCTGTGTCCGATCTTAAGTGCTGGTCAGATCCTAAAATCGGCTGCATTGCTATTGCACTAGGTGACAACAACGGCTAAAATGTCTCAGGTGTGTTGCTAGGGCTGTGCTACGTCTGCATATGTCCCTAACAATAACTGTACTCGAATTTTAAACACATTAGACGGCGACTTACACCATGTCAGTCACTGTGCCCGATCCCACCACCCGTTGGTTGAAGAGATTGGACAGGCGGGGTTCATCATGGTCTGTTCACCAAGAAACGCATAACGAATCGTATGCTGACCACTAACTAACATTTACTGCAGTTAATGTCGTAAATGAAGTTTTTTTCATTCCTTCTTTGCAGAGTATGCTGTCCACCATTTCCTTTAGCTCGGCCTGTAAAACCTTATCATCACCATTCCCACAGTTCCATCGTTCATGTGTCTCGGTTTAAACGTGAAGCTACCTACGATATTGGTACCATGATTGCTTCCGACATCGAACATTACGTGAAGGTTCGAGTCGACTTCTATGATATGCGACTTACCAAGCTATCTCGGTGATGGCAGATAGCTAAAATTAAATTTTTATACCGCCACCCAAAAGCCAATCATGCACAGTGACGTAATAATTAAGCATTCTGTCAGTCCTCATGGATAAAGATGGCTTTAGAGGATGACGAAAACGCAGCTATTTTATCTGCGGCGATGGATGCAGAGAGAGAGTTTATTGACTTTCGAGCTATTTTAGATCTCTCTAATAGGAGTTATTTTTGCACGCATTTCAATTGCAGGCTGATTATTTTTCGATAGTAAGGCCTTCATTGCAAGACAGTCATAACTCGTGCTTTCGCCTTTCTGGATTGGCGAAATTTCGATTGGAACCTAGTTAATTTTTACCAGTGAGTGAGCGAAATCGTCGAAAACCCGGCAAAAGCGCATGTTTTTAACTTTTTAAGTATTTTATAAGTTGTTATGCTTTACAGTAATACTAATGTTTTAAGTAAATAATTTAAATCTGCTAATGTATTCCTGTGCTCTATTTTCTTTTCTAATTGGCGAATTGCGTACATATTTTTACACTTCATTATTTTTCTGCAAGTCTTTACTTAATTTTAAATTGGTTGAATACTTGTGCCCTCTAAATACAGTGCGTTCATGTTTTCTTTATGTTATTGAATTTTGCCTTCGTTAGAGGACTTTTGCGATACATGCAATTCACATAGTTTACCTATCCGATTAAGGACAAAGAAAAAGTCAGTCATTAATGTAACAGTTCCCTTCGTTACTTCGTTTCACCTTTTTGTGAGTTTCAAATAAAACAATGGCCAAAAAGTAGTATAAGGGTGATATTAATATATCGTACTGTAAATGTGCTTGCTTAAAAAATACCACTAGAGGATAACTTAATCAATGGTTATGCCAACCACTTCTTCCTTTTTTAAAAAGCTCAGTGTATTTAGTTAACTAAACTGCTTTGAGAACACGAGTTGGATCATACGTAAGCTAGAAACTCTAAAATAAACATTTTTTAGTGTCTCGTACCAAACATTCGTGAGTTCTCCTGATTTGCGACAGGTTTTGGAATCAAACATCGCGAATGTTCAAGGGATTTTCATATAAGTCTTTCTCGGGTGACGGGCAGGACTATTTTTCAAATCTAGATGACATTTTTACATAGTGTAAACGGCTGAGTGCCAGGAGTCACATACATACTTTTCAGAAGTAAACGTCGGCCTCCTTTGAAAATGAACATGCTCCTTCAGACATACTCTGGAACTCCAATATATGTTAACTGCGATGACCATAGGCCGCAACCCCAAAGCAAGATCGAGCAATCATGTCCTACCCTGCAATCGTATATTTGGAGCGCTTCTTATAGGCCAAGCAGAAATATCACTCACAACGGAGAAGTCAGTGAAACTGAGGTTCAAGTGTAGCGTGTTTGACTCATGAAGGTTCCAAATCCCGTTACGTAGAAGTATTTATTCTAAACGTTTTTTTTCCTTTCAACAACATGAAACCACTTGAATCTCCGAGCCGTTCCATTCTTTATTTTTGGAGTATCTGTTTTATACTTGGTCTTAATACTGTATTAACGGTCGGTCCTGTCTTCATTATTATTCGAAGTTATGCGTGCTTTACTCAATGGACTATTTATCGTATAAGTGGACTAAGTAGATTTTTATCAGCCCAAGTTCTTCATTAGGGAATTAAAGACTTGTATTAATTAATTATTTGGAACTCCTTACCCACGACTGGGCAAAAAACCTCATGATATGTGAGAAATTATCCACCTTCGAATTATTAATTTCCATCAAAGAATGAACTGTGTTTCTTACTTTTTCAATAGTCTTTTTATCCTTTGTTGAGTGATATCATATATTGGGCCATTTCACTCTTTGGTACGGAATACAGTTTTGGTAAAGATATTTTAAGGAAACGAAATAAATGCTCAAATTACAACGGTTATTTATGCACCTACTGATTACTGTTAGGGAAATGGCATAATATATACTTTAAGAAGGGTCGACGAGATGGGTGTCAGGTATTAAAGAGCCACAGGTGAAAAATATCCGTCAATATGCAATACTCATCTATTCATATAAAAATCAGAATTTAATCAGAAAGTCTGTCACACTGCGCCATCACCTTCAGGGTCGATTTTATCCTAAATTTATAAAATTCCATTTTAATTTATCGGTTTTAGCCTACCGAATTTGCGAAGGTTGACCGGTTTCTTTTAATATATAGGTTCAAACATTCCAGAAACGCCTACTAAACTAACCAGCACAGTTCATAACCCATGAACGTTTCATGCTCGAAAATGAGTTAATCTATTGTTTCGAAGATAACTACTCCTCAATAGGAACCGTAATGAACATTTATAGCTTAGTAACCGTCTTCAATTAAATCTGCCCTAAACCCTGTTCATGATTGTCACAGATTCAAAGCCGAATTCTGTGGTCATTGAACGTTTGGCATTGCGTCACAGGCTCGTTGTCCCGTCAGTTGCCCTCGGGAATTTTATTATGGCGGATAACGTCTATCTATTAGGAACTATGTAACCCATGCACTTGCACATGCACAAAAACAAATATTCAACCTCAAATAAGTGAAAATTTAAAGTCGCGCGACATGAACAAGGTAGATGACAGAGTCAAAGAATGATTGCTGTCGCTCAGAGAAAAATTTCACCCCATCGCATTAGTGTCGTTTGTACTGACTGCGAACTATCAAAGTAAGACCCGCACAGTTTTTTGGTTCATTTACAAGACCAGCCTCTGTTACTTCGAGTAAAGCTTCCTCCTCCTCTATACTTTTAACGATTGCTTGTATTTATACGGAATCTCAGATGGTAAGCGGTTTCCAAGGGATCATCTCTAGGTATCAAGACTTATTTCCATTGTACTGCCCATTAACTAACTGCTTACCATTATTCTGTCCATGAATATTATTTATGGCCTATTCCGAGTTACTTGCGACCACTCCAAAGTGGAGGGTATAAAGCAAGAATCATAAGGACATAGGAGACGCATAAGAAGTAATGGAATTGGTATTCTATAGATCCCTATGTTACAAACATTAAATTAGGCAAGGCTAATGGCAAGAAACCAGGCGAAATCCGAATATTTTATAATATATAGGGAAGCAGGATACACCTGTCATAATTTTCCTCACCTTTACTTGCATGCTTTAAAGTATTCGTCCATCTGCCAATCGAATGCGCGTCTGACTCGATTTTTTGAAGACCACTTCGCTTAAAATCTTTTGTTTCGACTTAAAAAATTCAACCCCAAAGGAAAAAACAGCTTTCAGCCAAGGATCGAATAGCAGACATTTTTGAATGCCAATGTTTCACATTTTAAATCGTATGAAGCATCCATTTAAGAATTCTTCAAACAAAGTGGACGAAATCTTAAACTCTTTAACATTTTCAACTTTGATTTTTATAAGTACGCGAATTCCTGATTACGCACAGACCAACAATGCCAGTACCTGCTCTATCAACATACAGCTGACAAACAGAGATAGAAAAATCCGTAATAAAAACGACCCGATCATATTTACAAAACGATTAATGGTCAAAAACAGCTCCATTGGAAAACAGTTTCTGACCGCTGGTATCTTGATCTGTACTGCCTTTACCCCAGTATAAGTCTTAAAAGTTTATTTATTGGATACGATTAAACCGACCACTGGTTAAATAGATTGTAAACAATAATATCTGTGAGGAAATGAGAATATGCATGGTAATGTTCAAAACATTTGTAAACTAATCCAGCACAAAAATAATTTGCGAGACAAAGGTAGATTTCGATTAATTGACATATTCCGTAATTCTGACTTGGAAAAAACTGGACTTATAGGTATATTCGAACAACCTGAAACGTTTATTTTTTACATTGGCTTACGTAAGCCATTATTTATCTGTACTATTGGCTTACTAATGAGCAGCTAGATGGATGTCCGTTTTTAACAATAATCCACCATGTCAGTGCAATGGCATAACAGGTAGGTCTCCAGGAAACAAGTCTTAAGTAAAAGGGTGATCGGTACGTGAGCAATCGAGAGATGGTAACGGTCTTTGATTAGGGGGTTGGGGGTTTAGCACACGAGTTTGAAGTCGGACAGCATTGAATTTTTGACTACACGTGAACATTTGACTAATCAGTTCAGCGCCACGGCATGACAAGAACCTATTTGCGCGTCTAGGCATGGGAAAGATGCCGGCGTTGGTTAATCAAAAAGTATTCTAATTATTTACCCTTTATCTGTTGTCTTATTCCAATTTCTACTTGGTGCGCCATAAAACGACTCTGTACGAAACCCGGGCGAGAATTGCACTTCGTGGCGTTTTGTTCCGAAACCACTGTCAGCTTCAGCGTTCCAGTGCATATACATCTCTTGTATTTCTCAAGCTTTAGCATATTAACCACGGCTTGAACAATATTAAGACATTTTAACATGCAATCGTTGATTTCTGACATCCATTGAAAGCTGGCAAAATTTTGTCTTTCGTCCTTATGATACAGGGACGGCGGACATAACTCCTCCACAAAGTACGCGCCTGTGTTTGTCTGAAGGAGTTGAGCAAACTTATGAGAATGAAAACAGCTTGCGGGCCAAAAGATATAGAAAAATCTCAACACCCTCCACCCTCTATCGAACCTCAATGACTCCTGCTGGTGCTAAGTTGGACTCAATAAATACAAATTTTCTCTTCACTACAACCAAATGCGATTTCGCCCCACGTAACACAGAAGCAACCCTGGGTGTCCTTTAACAAATTTCGGCGGCGGCATTTAAGAAGCATTTTAAACTGACATACAGTTGGAAAATTACTGGATCTGACGGTGACTCCAAATCCTCCCCAAGCTCTGATCGGATCAGTTGTCACAAGGTCCAGGGAATTGTTAACCTGCCTTTCGATCAATGCAAGGTGTAGCATTCTATCACAGACAATTATACCACCTTAAGCTTCAACACTTTTGATCCTGGATTTCTTCCTCCAGCTGATTCGTCGTCTGCTTTTTAAGTCTCCATCAACCCCATCGAATCGTTTTTCTGCATATTCGCAATTTTCTTGCATTTTGTGCGTAAAGGCAGGCGAGGTCATTGCACCGATGATTCTTCCTGTTCTCGGTACTTAGACAGTGTGCGCCTTTGCATGCCTTGATTGTGCCTCTGTTCCCACGTCTGTCTCTCGTGGTGGTACATTGGTTGAATATGTTTACTTTTTGCACAAGGAACTCCACCACTACCACCAGTATCATCATCATCATCATCATCATCATCATCATCATCATCATCATCATCATCATCATCATCATCATCATCATCATCATCATCGTCATCATCATCATCATCATCATCATCATCATCATCATCATCATCATCATCATCATCCTCATCATCATCATCATCATCATCATCATCTTCGTCGTATGTCTTTTTTTTTTTTCTTCTTCTTCTCCCTTAGTTTCCATGTTTGAACTACTTTTCCTTCATTTTATGAAACATAGGTGCATTTCATGCGACCAACACTGGCAGATGTAGTAAGAGATTTCCCTTAGTTATTTGAGGGACAGCACTTAAACGCACCTCGTTCTATGAGTACTTTAAATTCAAACTAGCAATTTTTGTGAAAACTTTCTGCTTTCCGGTTGGCAGAAAGCCCAAGGTCTAGGTGCACCCATACTCCCACCGCAGGGAACATCAGATTGCATACTCATAAACCTGCTGATCTATGCATTTGATAAAGAAGCCAAGCAAATTGGTTTTCCAATAAAGACGCCTATATGTGGAAATTTTCTTTCCGTACACTAAAATAATTCATACGCATCACATTGCCGACTCAAGGTGAAATTTAGCCCTTCAAAGTACCAGCATGAAATGGCATCTTCGTTATTTTTACGCTCGATGGAGTTTGACCGCCTACTGTGGTTTAAATTTTTTTCATAAGTTGGGAACTTTACGTTATTCAAACTTTACTTAAACGTAAGCAGTTAAAGCTGATAGGAAAAAATGACATTGAATAAATCACACTCTAAATGAGCAACTTAACAACTGCAACCTGTGCATACTCCGAGTCTCAATTGCTTTGCATGCATTTTTACTTGATGTCAAGAAACCGTATAAAAATGGATCGATATAGAACCTCTTTTTACTAAAGGACGCTTAAGCTCAGCATAATATTGGGTCAAAAACTGTTGATCGAGTTTATCATTCATTTGGAAGCTAGCTTTTGACTGAACCTTTTTGGATAGCACGTGTATTTCTCCCGAGTCTGCAACCTAATATAAAATGAATCAGAGTTTATTGGGGAAATACATCAAAATTAACTTCTTTTGATATCTTTTTGAAATATCATGTTTGCTCCTAAGTTAATTCTTGAAAAAGGGCAGTGTTATAATAATTGAATGCCCTTAAGTTCGAGAATTTTCGAGGGATTCGTGGGATTATTCCTGCCGTCCACTAGCCTTGCATCTGCTACTTTGTCCCATAAAGTATTCAGTGTGATTTATGCCAATTTCCCCATTGTACACACAACCACCTATGGCGATCTTATTCAAGAATAATTCTCAGCATAAGAAGAGTGTGATTGGACAATTTTTCGAATGTATTTTTATTCGAACCCTCGTTCATTTTGTAGTACTGGGCTCATGCTAGCCCCACACTGACCATGCCTCCGGTGAAGTACGAAACCACCAAACAAGTAACAGCCTTCGTTCCCATACACTTCATCCCACCCAACAGGATGCTAGCATGACGTCACAGCCTCGTTCTTATTTGAATACTTCGCGGAACGAAAGATAGAAAAGGAGGAGGGTGTGAACGCGCCTGTTACAAGGCGGAGATCGCTGCCCTCAGCTAGACCCGATTACCTGGACGAAACCAAATCGCCAGGTCCTGATTCAATACCGGCAAAGTTGTTGAATGAGTTGGCCGTAGAGTTGGCAGAACCCTTGTGTCTACTCTTCCAAGCCTCCTTCGCTGCAGGCAGATTGCCACCCGATTGGAAGACCGCGTGGATTTCCCCAATACATAAAATTAGCAGCCGGGCTTCCGCAAATAACTACAGGCCGGTAAGTCTCACCTCTATATGTTGCAAGATTATGGAGCGAATCATCAAACGTGAACTGATGCAGTTTCTGGAGCGGCATCATCTTCTCTCTGAAGTGCAGCACGGATTCCGCAGAGGAAGGTCCTGTTGAACTAATTTGCTCTACTGTCTGGAACGATGGACCTGAGCGGTCGATGAAGGAAATGTAGTCCACGCAGTGTACATAGACTTCAAGAAGGCCTTTGATAGCGTGCCTCACCAACGTCTTCTATACAAACTCAACCGTATTGGGGTAAGGGGCAAGCTTTTGAATTGGATCGAAAACTTCTTGATTGGGCGATCTCAGATTGTCCGTCTTGGCGATCAACAATCGGTGGAGGTGGCGGTTGAGAGTGGGGTTCCTTAGGGCTCCGTCCTTGGCCCTATCCTCTTCCTTATATACATTGATGACTGCGTAAGTGGCTTGGACTGTGACACTGCCATGTTTGCTGATGATATAAAGCTTTGAAAGGTCATCCACATCGCAGCTGATGAAGAAAATCTACAGGCAAACTTGCATCGACTCGAGGAATGGTCGCATAACTGGCTCCTCCCATTCAATGCTACCAATATTCTGCGATTCGGCAGAACCAGCTCCGGGCACCAGAGAATTTACTATCTGGACGACACACCGCTACCAGAGGTAGAGGCTCAGAAAGATCTAGGAGTATGGATCACTCCCACACTGAAGCCATCGTTCCATTGCTCAAAAGTAGCAAAATCTGCCATGTCAAGCTTGTATCTAATTAAGCGAGCGTTTGCAAAGTTCGACAAAGAATGCTTTAATAAGGTCTTCGGGATGTTCGTGCGATCACAATTGGAATTTGCCATACAAGCCTGGAGATCGTGGTCTGTCAAAGACCACAACACCCTTGAGAAGGTCTAAAGACGTGCAACCAAGCTTGTTCAAGGTCAAAGCTGCCTGCCTTACGAGACACGATTGTCTAATCTTGATCTGTTTCCTCTGGACTGTAGACAGCTACGCGGCGACTTAATACAAGCCTTTCGAATGCTGTGGCTTCAGGATTGTTGCCTTGCATCTGGCGACTTCTTTGAGCTGGCCACTACCACTACTTTGCGAGGACATCCCATTAAACTACGTGTGACAGGTGCAAGACTCGACACAAGAAGGTTCTTCTTCTCCAACAGAGTGATTAAGGCCTGGAATGCTCTGCCGGCCGACATAATCATGTCCCCATCCGTTAATACTTTTAAGCGGAAGTTTGACCAGTACAGCCATAAGTACCACCACGACATCCGAACCTAACACATTTCCTGAAACATATTCCCATTCACAATTTTCGCGTCATACAACATACTATTCCCTATTTTCGAGTAACATTATTTTATAATTGTTTGTCCGATGCCCTGCAGTGTGTCGGGGAGATAAACCTTTGTCCAACGTCCATTATATGTCAGCCTTTTTTAATTTACAGTGTCACTGACATCAATGGGGAGCTCAAAGGCTTCGCCTATATTTCTCTTAATAAAACTGAACTGAACTGAACTGAACCTGAACAGGTCCAACCGAAGTAGGTGCGTTCCGGCCGTACCTTATTCTGCAGAGGATGCCCAAAGGGAAAATGACGCGACGATGGCGTCATCTTTACCATTCATAGTGGCATCTTGGGAGGTCACCTGGTCTGCCAAAGGGCACCAGGGACTGTCTCCTGAAAATGCCGCTGCCTCTCCAATCAGGCACTTTCGCTACCGTCGTCAGCGTCTGTGCACCCACAATGACCAGCTCGAATGAGATGAGAAATAGGTTCCACAAAGACCTATACACCCTCCTGGTGAATGTACAGAAGGCGGATGAGCTGAATATCCGTAGAAAATTTAATGTCCACATCAGGACAGAATATGCTGTCTGGCAGGGCATGCTGGGTCTCCACGGCACCGAAGACTACAATACACGATCTGCTCCTTCTGTTAACTTGCGCAGAACATCCTTTCCTCCTGACCAACGCCTTCTTCCGCCTTCCTACACGGGATAATAAACGTAGATGTACCCTATATCGCGCCGCTGACAACTGCTAGATTACTTCTTTTTTTTCCGGAGGCGAGATGTGGGAGATATGCTGGTGACCATGGCGATCTACGGTTGACCACCGCCTAGTCCTCTCCAAGCTGAGGCTCCGACGGTGATCACAAGAGAATTTAAATGCTATTCCGTTGAAGAAGTCGGTTAACCGTATAAATTGCAGCAGTAAATTAGCTCAAAGATTGGAAGAGCTGCATACTCCGGACGACAAAGCCACTTTGGAGACACAATGGTGTTAACATCAAAGACCCATTCACTCCTCCGCCCTGGACGTTCACGGAAGCACATGTCATTCACAATATGACTGTTTCAACGACATGGAGGCATAAATCAACAAGATACTCACCGAACAGAATAGGCTGCCTAAAATGGTCTTTTTATATTTCACCGGCTGCGGGAGATGCAAGACGCCTGAATGGATTGAAAGACCAGGGAAGTCGAAGGATACGTTGGCCGTAATGAAACGAAGAGCAAATTTTTCTCCATGAACGCAGTATACTGCTTCAGTACCAAAGGAACTGCGCGGCTGCTCAGCTCGGATGGAAAAACACTCCTGATGGATAAATCACATATTCTGATGCGCTGTGCTGAGTAATTCACAAGCAGCTTCAATTGATCATCCACAATCTTCGACACAGCCATCGAATGGTTATCCCAAGTGAAAACTAATACCAGCATAGATCGTTCACCTTCCCTTCCAGAAACCGTCAAAATCGCGCAACAGGTCTCCAGAACGAAAAAACAGGATTCGAAACAATCCCACTTGAAATCCACAAGCACTGCGGTTTCTGGCAGATGGACTAATTTACATCGAGCTTCCAGGAGATGTGGCGCAAAAGAAACGTTCTTCAGGATTTTAAGGAGGCGACCATCTTCCATCTCTACAAACAGAAAGGGAACCGGTAACTCTGTGATAACAACAGAAGAATCTCGCTGCTCATTATGGTCTGGAATATTTTTTGAGGACATCCTTTTCAATCGTCTTGACGGTCATCCGGAACATGGAATTCTCCTGAAAAGCCACTGCGGTTTCTACCGACACCTTGGAAAAACTGACGTGCTCCTCACCAGCCGCCAACTGTAGAGTGTGTCTGGAAATATGGACCAACCCCTGCACAAAATTAATGGAACTGACAAAAGTTTTGGACAAGGTTAAGCGTGATGGATTGTGAAAAATCACGCATAAACATAATTTTCCTGAGCGATTCATGCGCATCCGCTTTATGACGGGATGATGGTGCGCATCACGGACAACGGGGCTGTCCCAGTAGCATTCATTGTGATCAATGGGGCTGTCCCAGAAGCATTTATCGTGATCAACGGGGCTGTCCCAGAAGCATTCATCGTGCTCAACGGGGCTGTCCCAGAAGCATTTATCGTGATCAACGGGGCTGTCCCAGAAGCATTCATCGTGCTCAACGGGGCTGTCCCAGAAGAATTCATCGTGATCAATAGAACGAAAACAGGGCCACGTTCTTACTATCACCCTCTTTAATTTTCATGTTCTCTGCAATACTGACGGACACCAACCGCAATTAACGTCTTGAGCTCAGTGTCGTCAGCTTCTAAAGCTACAGGCGTCCCAACGCAGCTCTCCAAGAATACTGGTCGTGACCTTCACTTAGCCGACGACCGTGCACTCAACAGCGCGACGTGAAGAAGATATGTAACGGAGTATGAATAGTTCTGGTGCCGGCTGTGCAGACATCCAGTTGTCGATCAGCATAGATCAAAGGTAGCCATACACCAACAGTCACCCAGCATTACTGTTAAAGGCATCCGACCCAAAACAATAAATAACTTCAACTTTTTGGCCATACGGTCTCTCGAAGCACCAAAATCTGCGACGAAGTTGCGCACCAGACCTCCAAAATAAGCCAGGCCCTTAATCGACTGCAGGCCTACGACTTGAACCACTACGGACTTCGTATAAATATGAATCTCATGTGTCAGACGTTTGTCCTAACAACGAAGCGGCGAAATGGACCGCATTCTTCAATCAAGCCCGGAAACTCGATCACTACCACCTCAGCTGACTGCTGACACTGAATAACATGAGCGAACTGGAATCCTCATCAACCACGTCATTTTGATGCAATTGCAAATGGCTTGAATGTTGGACTCGCAAGTATAAATGGTGAAGGTCGACTCTAGCGGCTCTTCTAAGGCGATGTCACTACGGGTGGTCTTTGCCAAAGAGGACACAAATGAACTTGCATGAATACCCTGAAAACCTCCCTCAGGTAAGTGGAAATCATCCGGAAGGACCTCGCTCAGGACCAACCGGCCTGCACAAAACCGGTGAAGACTGGAACAGTAATCCACAGTAGCAACCGGATCGCTCCTTTCCTAGGCCAAAAGGGAGGCTGGCAATATTTAAGCACCTGAGAAGGAAAACGCAAATACTACAACCTTTGCAATATGTCCACGCTCTCAACGAACGTACCTGGGACTTCGTGTAAATCGGCTGACAACGATTGCAGGACAAACCCCACCAACGCGCATTTCCCTTCCAGCCCAAACATCGCATACATCCAGTCCTACATTATCTACCGCTAGCACGAAATGGGCACCTATTACGTTGGTTATATTCGGCATCTTCATCGTATGGCTTTACGCGTGTAGAATCCAAGCTGTCTACCTTCGCAGCTCTAAAACAGTCCGCAGGAACTTTCATATACTGAATCCTAACTATAATGGATTTCAGCTAAATTTTTAAGTTGTTCAGTAATTCCGTCTTTTTTTGGCAGTTCGACCGTCGATTTCGACGAGGTCCACCGTATGCTCCACACCAGGTGGTGCAGGGACGGTGACTTGCGCGTGAATTAGTTTTAAGAGATAGTAGCCTTGCGCTGCAGCTACCGCATTCTCCTCCTCCCCATCTGGAGCCCGGTGTCAAGACAGAGTCAAGAAGACCGAGATGGGAGAGGGCGCAGGTGGCTGGCGCGGCCAGAGCCACCCCTGGGCGTGCCACCACACCTGCCTGGATCCCACGGGAGGGGAGTGCCATAAAGGCCACATTAAGAAGGAACCATTGCAACCTGACTCTCAATCCGCCAGTCAGCCACTCCACACAAAAAACACACATTAGGGCTGACCACGCGTTCCGAGTTATCCCGTCAGTTGGCAAACCTTCCAAGCCACCGCTTTTAGCGCACCGTGATGGTTTCAAGCGCGTCGGATTGTTTATAGTCAGGAAAATACGCTGGAGCTTCGACTCACTTCTCCCCACTTCAACTAATCAGACCACTGTCTGTAGCCGGTCAGTCTGGTCTCGATGCGGAAGCGGGCGGAATCCCATCTACAGCTTTATACACAACCGTAGTTAAAGGAAGAAATTTTCCTTGTTTTAGAATAGTAATATGTTACCACTAAAAATGTTCATGAATTGGTCAGAATGACCGAATAAATAATTTTGCTTAAATTCACCGAACGCCACTACGCTAAACTAGAAGACGGCTGCTATGGTAAGCACTGAACATTTCGGAAAGTGGCTACTGCCATACGTTTAGTAACCAGTCTAATCCTGAATTTAATTCAGTGAATTAGTGACGGAATAAGTCCACTGGTGAGTATTTAAAACCTCGAACAGAAAGACGAGCAATCCTGCTATCTATGGCTTGTTCACTCGAAGCGGTTGTCCTGTTCGCATCTGCAGTCGTTGATCGGCGCGTTTATTCTGCACTCACGCTGGCTCCACGCTCGTGTGCGATATTAAGCCAACATCATAATTTGAAATCGGGCTCTCGCTTATTAGCCCCATTAAAGTAGCTGTGTTCTAATTAAAGTTAAATCACCTTTTAGTAGCTGAATGTGATGTAAACGCTTTCATAAGAGCAACGTACCCACAAAGGTGACTCAATCAATCTGTAAACAGGCGCGCATTTCACCAACCACCCTTTTGAAGTTGTTCTACGCTTTCAAATACTTAGTTCTCTCAGTACATAAATTTCATATGCGCAAAGATTCGATAATTCAAATGGCGTGATAGACTCATTCTCACGCAAGTACCATGCAAAGAGATGTAACACGAGCGAAGCAAACTTGGCCTGATGGCTGAGAGACGATTA
This sequence comes from Schistocephalus solidus, assembly GCA_017591395.1. Classification (NCBI taxonomy): domain Eukaryota; kingdom Metazoa; phylum Platyhelminthes; class Cestoda; order Diphyllobothriidea; family Diphyllobothriidae; genus Schistocephalus; species Schistocephalus solidus. The sequence continues at coordinate 36,708 of WEDG01011677.1, forward strand.
GAGATGATGGGATATCGATAAGATGACAAATCCCGCTGAACACAATAATAGACATTGGGTACTTTCACTTTGTTGTGTCCCAGCGCCCACCGTCATTAATGAACCCCAGGTCATATCCAGCCCGGTGACAACATCCTAGTAACCGTCTTGAATCGGCTGGCAAAACAGATGTGGGTGTTTTACGCGCATACATTCAGCACCCGTTCGTTCGCGTAAACTCAGCCTCGCAAAAATCGCTCTGCGCCCTTAAAAGGATCCTATTAAGATGGTGAACTGCACGTCCGTAGGCTGCCTATGTAAAAGTCAGGTTGTTTTCTCACAAAAATCGTTACTCATAGTGTAATTTGACCTTCTGACTAGCAAAGCATCTCTTACCGAGATGCGTGGGGGAGCAGGGAGCGGGGAAGAAAAGATGCTAGTTTGCAAAACAGCTTGTCAGTACGGTGACCATGGTTTGTGGGCCCAGCATGTGTTCGAAAACATTTATCAACAACACCCCCAGCCCATATAACTGTGCTCCGCCACTGGTTGCCAAAGCTGATACTACACGCTCTGGAGGCCTTACACCACTCATTCGTTTTTCGACTGCTTGGAACGCAGAACGATACTGGTCGCCGCAAACTGACCCACAAGAAAGTGGTAATCGAGGCTCTCAGTGATACCCACTCGTCCTTATTATAGAACGGCACCCGGGTGAGTGTAGAATATACCTTTTGTGTAAAAATAACGTCTGAGGACCAATCGGAGACATGCTGCAGTTGCTTTTGTTATCGAAAAAGACATCCTGAGCCGGTTGTCCTGCCTGCTGCAGCGCATCAGCAGCCGTGACAACAGAAGGATACCTATTCCCCTGAATAGATTTTGAGCAAGTCGCTGGCACCTCGACCATCAAATTACGGGCTAGCTGACGCGAAGAACAACTGCTACGAAAGACCTGCGTACGGCCTGCCAGTGGCTACCAATTGCGAACAAACTGATTATCCTTTGGTGAACCCAGTGTTGTCCTTTGGCACCGCCCATGTTGCCTAGAGGGAGCGCCTCGGTCAACAGCTGCTACCCTTCTGTAGCCCGGCACAGAACACAGTCTTCGGAAGGGTTGTTGTAGGCATGCCCCTCAGGGCATGGAACATAAACCCGCCATAATACAGACAGCTTCGGGCTGAATTCCAGCGAAATTTGATTACTGTTAGGGTGAGAGAAGCAAACAGACGAGATCCAGTAAACATTACAGATGAAGATCGCTGGAACATGGCGTTTGTCAGCTTCGCTTCCGAATTCACGTTCGAACACTTATCCGCGATTGCTTTGAGGATGGGTCCGAACGAGAATCCGAAAACGTTGATTAATAAACGCCGTGTTCCAGCGATCACATCTTTCAATTACGGTCACGGTTAGGGTCAGTGTTAAGTTTAACGTAACAGTCAAGTGCCTATCTCATGAAATGTCACAAAAATTTTAAAAATGAGCTTTTCAATTAAAAAGTAAGTAAGTACAGTTTCAGATATTATATCATGCAGTCAAATCCTCAAGGTATTTCATTCACTTTAAGGATGCCAGCTGAACGAGCTTTCCTTCCAATCGCTTGCAAAAAACAACGCTCGGTAAAAAGACTACTTCAATAGTATGCATATTTCTATTGCTTTCAGAAGCCCTTATAAATTCAAATATATTTATAGAAAAGGCAAAAATCCTTTGATGTCCAAAGTGTTATAGTAAATTATGACTTAATAGAATTCTTTTTACTAGAAGAAATCGCGTCTCTTAGATTTGCACTATTCCAAAATGCCGAATAATTTTGACACTTACCTTCGTTTACATAAGCATTTAGGGCTTCTAGACTACACGCTGTCTAAGAAAAATCATTTATTTCGTACAGTAAGAAGAAAAGCGTCACATGGTGCTCATAAAATGTTTCAATGGACGATGTTGTATACTTTATAAGCAGCATTAATAAATGGAAAGGTACGATGCTTTTACGAATGGATCGTCTCCACAGTCTGATAAATCTAATAATTATAAAAAGTTTTTAAACCGCAAGATGCAATTTCATTCAAGCAGAAAATATGAAAGAGAAGCAATTTTTCTACCAAAAGAGCACATGAATGAATATTTTTCTGTGTTTTCACAAAAATAAATTTGAATTTATACGGGCATCGAAAAGACGTGGGAAAAAGTATACTAATTAAGTACTCTGTTTTCTTACCGAGTGTTGTTTGTAATGGTGGTTGGAGAGAAGCTTGGCCATAAAGACTCGTTCAAAAACCGGCATCCTGGACGTTAATAAAAATATAATGGCGTAAAGCTGGATTGTAATGAATATTACAACCACACATCAGTAATTTGTTTTCGAAAAAGCAGTATTCCAGAATTTCGGCTGACATCTCATGAAATAGGCAGTTTACTGTGGGATTAGGGTTAAAGCTAAGGTTATGGGCAAGGTAAGGATAACATTTAGGATACAGAAATATTAACCCATCATAGAATGTAGCGCAATACCATCTGTAGTACGTGGGGTGCCTTCAAGTGGCCGTGTCACGTCGCCGAAGGGAGCATTTAAAAGATTTCTACCCAGCCTTCTCCCGATCAAATTCCCTTCCGCTTTCCCATCACGAGAAAGGTGACGCGAATGCACACCTTTCCCAGCCACTGATATCTGCTGGAGTACGGCCACGTTCAAGGCATAAGGAACTTGGTATTCACTGGGCAAGGCAATGGGTGGTGCCAACTAATGGACTGATGACTGCGACGTCAGCTCCAAGATTGGGTTCTAGATACAACTGCACAACCAACTGCAAAGTGACAAAAAATCAGGCAAGTTAAATTCTGTTTTACTTGACACGGCTGAACGCCGCTTGAATTTTAACAATTATATGAACTCCAGGCCAAAAGAAACACAAAAATTGGAGAAACACACTGGTGTGGCGTCAATGGAGGTATTAGTGGGAAACCGTCCAATCCACCGTAATGGACGCCTTTTGGCTGCGAACGCCATCAGGACAAGGATTGGTTTGATAACTACTACTTAGATCTATTCTCTGTGAAATGCAGGCTACAAATGACCTAAACCATAAGCAGCAGCAGCTACGAAGATTCATGCTATGCTGATCGTGTTCAAACAACGAATGCCTTCACGACCATCAAAAAAATTGACGGCCAACAAGCCAAAGAGACTTCGCCGCAGCTTAGCCAGAAAAGGATGACTCCCTGGCGGAAAATTCACAGGCATTGGAGTGCTGGATCACGCAAGTTCAAGGGATCCCCGACCCCCGTCGATACTCTACGAGGAAGCCATTAACCAATTTTTTTCAGGTGGACACAAACAATGAACCCATCGTCTGCCTTCTATCCTGGAGATAATCTGAACAGTGCAACAGTGGTATGACGGCAAAGCACTGCGAGAAGATACAGATTCAGACGAATTTTACAAATATAACTGATCACAACATATAGAAAAGTTAACCTCACTGGTCTAGGGGATGTGGTGACAAGGACACATCCCAGAGGCAGCAAGGATGCCATACTCGTGCACCTTAAGACCAGTGGGGAACCGGCAACTGCGGAGTACCCACAGAGACATCTCCCTACTCAGCATCACAGGAAACATTTTGCTTCCGTGTTCCATCCAGTTGCTTGAATGCGCATCTGAAGCAGGAACTTCTTACGTGAATGCAGTGCGCAATCTGAAAACACAGTGAAACCACTGAGGTGATCTCCGCAGCCTTACAACTATAAGAAAAGTGCTAGGAAGTGAAGACCAACCTCTACACCACCCTCGTCAATCTGACGAAGGCTTTCGACACAGGAAATCGCAACGGATTCGGCAGAATTGCGCATAAATTCGGATGTCCTTAGCGATTAACTAAACTGTGGTGACAAATTCACGACGTAATTATGGCACGCATCACGGACTACGTGACAGTTTCTGAAGATTTCGTGGTGACCAGCGGGGAAACAGGACTGCGCACTCGCTTCCACCCTGTTCGCGCTCTTGCCGGTTGTCTGAAAACACCTTCGAGGGTATCGAAAGCCATGATATGTTTTTCGTGGATGACTGCAGTCTAAAAAAACAACGAAAGATAACATTTGGCGGAGTGTAGACCACTTCACCTACGGCTGCTCCAACTTCGGTCTGACCATCGGCACAGAGATGACGGTGGTCCTGCACCATATATATATATATATATATGAGTAGTTTACAGGGCTGGGGCGTCTCTCTACAAATGGGATATTACCCGTCACAAAGAACTATGCCATATAAAAATGTAAATATTTATCATTAGGAGTGTGAACTCGGAGCTGTTGCATCCAAAATGCTGGGTGGGCCTTCAGGTTTTGAGCTGAAACCCTGTCTGAAATCGGAGCAATCTGTTGCGTATTCTAACTGGTAAAAACGAGTAAATCTTGCTTAAAAATATTTTTATGTAGACGATGTTGATAACCTTTTGTGCCCACACAACCCAAAACCAAAAACACAGAAGCACTATTAGTTTATCGGCGTTGAGCTCTCAATGCTTAACTTAGCAGATAATAGGTTACTTGTCTGATTTACTTTTTGTACAAAAACGCGTTATGCAGCGGTCTCTTATTGTGAGTCTGTTTTCAAAAATCAGAAATATTTGCATAGATTCGACTTCGCTTGCCGCAAGAATGGTATAAGAAATTTCATGGTATTTTTCAAGGTTACACGCTATTCTACTTACTCCTCTCAGCTATGAAAATTTTATGAAGAAAAATGCAGAGGATCCTTCGACCCGTGGTAAGGAAAACAAAGACGGGTTTTTACTGCAATCGTCCCTGATTTATTTTTGTTTACTTCAGACTAAATAATAGTTGATCTGCTTATTGCTAAAAAGGGAAATAAGTATCGCAACCCGCAGGGCATTCTGGCTCAAAATTGGAGTGCGCACAGGCATGACCGACTGATACGTTGATTCGATACTCGAACTTGCCCTCGAAATGAAAAATTATCTGGCGAAGCTTTTCCTGTGGAACTGGCTTTGCACCTTAACATAATTCCTGGTAAGAATTGAGTACTAAAAAGAAAGGCGAAGGCTCGTTTTCTTTCTATACAAAGTGCTCCCGAATATCGTGGAGTTCCGCTGATCGGGTTCCGACAAATTCTCAGTTATTTTAAAAGAAAGCTAAGGAACATTTGACTCGAACCTAAGAAGGGCGGAAGCAGTCGAACAAATTGACTCCTGGTAGTCCTACCGATAGAAGGCTATCTGTTCTCTCCCCCTATCTCCCTGTCCGCCTCTGGCATGCCAAACTGGTGCTGCAGTCGTAGTCGTTTGGCCCTCGTCCGCTTCCACAACACATCCGGAAGATTGTTGCTGCGTCCACTGCTTTGGCAGGCCCAGATGCTGCGATAAGGAGACCGCAGCGACAACGGAGAGACGAAACGCCCGCCGTCGCTTGACTTTCGTGCGTTGCCCCGTCCCACTTCGCTGGCCGACCAGCTTGGTTGCAAACGGCGATGCAGTCACGCGCCCGCGTTCACACCAAGGGCGGAATGGGCACGCAGAAGCGACCAAATAACGCCTGCTAGCTGATTTACCTGACCGTCCTCCCCCTCGTCCTGCCGGCTCCGTGTCAGTGCTGCTGTCCCAGTGTCATGCGGGCGCCTCAGCCACCCTGTCCGCCCCATACTGCGCCACCCAGGCGTGCCCCCGTCGGTGCCTTGTGGTTTTATCGCGGAAATCTGCAGAGGAATACTCACGAGTGGTGGGAAAGGTAAGATAGTGAGAGTGAGAGAGAGAGAGATCATCACCTTGTCCATTATCGTTTTGTTACAAGCTGGCGCGCCAGTGATGCCGGTATAATGCTGCCGATGGCCACCGGTGCACCAGTAATGAATCTGTACACACGATCAGGAAACAGCACCCGCATAATCTCTTCGTTTGCGAAGTCGCAAGCGATTGGCGGAAGTGAACATGGTGAGAAACAGCACATGGCGAGAAATTATTTAGAAACTAGTGTTTGTTTTGTGTCAGATGGCGATACTTCTGTTCAATACCTCATAAGGGAAATTACGTTCTGGTTTTCGTTCCGTTATCAAAAGTAGTAAGTGCAGGTCTCCAGAAGGCAGTTTTATGCATTGTTATAAATCCACTGTATATGTAGTTTCTTTAGGAATAGTCTGTTTTGTTGTATCGGAATTAAGTTTAGCAAATGATTTGTGACAGTGAACGCAACCCAGATAATGGCTGGGAAAAACAACTGTTTATTTGATTCTAAACGAGAGAAAATAAAAGTTGATTCGTGTGAGCCTTCGTTTCCCCTACTCTGGTGTAACTGAACCATGGCGCTCTTACTTTGTGACATGAAGTAGCCAAGGATGACTTGAAATATATTTGGAAAATGGCACATTGATGCATAAAAAAGGAAGAATGTCAATGTGTTGCTATCTTTTGAGGAAATTTCCATCCCAGCGAACTTGAAGACGTGGACAGGCCAGATCGAGTGAGGCGCGAATTGAAAACTAGCGTCAACCCTCCTGATTCTTGATCCGACTTCGCTTGTTCCCGCTCGGAACAGTCTTTCCGTTTCTCCACCACATCGCTTGTCCTCCAACTACATGTTTTTCAATGCCATTGTCGATTTACCCACGTTGCTGAATCACTACCTTGCTAATCATCAAAATCGGGGGGTAGAGAAAGTCCTAGATGTTCACAACTCGAAAGAGGACGAGCACGCTAGTACCGTACCCGCACGAACGCCGCGGGTTGATGCACACTTACTACTATCTGCAGACGTGTGGTTGTGAGCCAGCAACGGAGTATGCGTGAGTTTCACTGGACTAACACTGTGCAGTCTACCAAATGCCATGGATGGGGGTGTGTTGGCTCGACTAGACGTGGGTTCAAGCCGGGCCAGTCACTTGCGTCCAATTTCGGCATCAGACGGCTGACCAGATCGAATAGCAGACTGGTGCATCGGAGACGGAGAATGAGGGCGACTTTGGCGGCTTCGCCCCCCCCCTCCCTCCCCCAAAACTTCGGCGCATTCGCAGTATAAAAAATCTGACGCCCTTTAAAGATATCGCGGCACACGAAAATTAGTTGTTGGGGAATTTGGTTCTCTCAGGACCGAGAGTCAGCTACCACCATGGCTCCTTTTGACTCTGACCTCCACGGGACTCGCACTCAGATGGGACCTGAAACGCCATCTTGTTTCTGTGACAGCCTAGTCCACGCCGGAAGCATGCCTATGTGTCACGTGTAGGCGGTCAGTTTCGCTTTGTCAGAAATTTCTATTCGAGTCTACTATCACTATAAGAAGAAGCACAGTCAATTCGCCGTTTTGCGCCCACCATGTCGTGGGGCACGCAGTCACCATCTCAGTTCGCAAAATCCGAAATGGCGGTTGCCTAGCTACTGACTCCTGCACCAGTTGTGCGTCTGTCCCCTTTATCCGTGATTTAGATAATTAATGCTAAACCTAATAGAAACAAAATCCTTGTTTCAAAAATCAAGTTGCATACTCAGCTGCTCAGGGAACTCAAATTTTGTTTGTTTAGCAGTTAATCATTTTTTTAAACATTTACACAATTATTTGTGTCGCAAAAGTCATTTAGCATTAATTTAACTGAACTTTATTCGACAAACCTTAATATGATCGCTCAATGCTCGCCTCTGAATGTCTCTTAAAGCATGACCTTTTGCCGCACGCTTTCGTACAGAGCTAACAGGGAACAGGGCATATTGAACCCAAAGAAGAACCATAGCTATGCATCTAACCTCAAAAAGCTTTTAGCACTGTGTAGGCTACGAAGATCCTAGGGCTAACATTCATTAGTAGGTGACAATGACCTCTAGGATTGTGATAAACTGCCATAAGATAATAAAAATGAACCAAAATCTGCTTGGATGACCGGATTAGCTATTTCTGGCTTATTGGCAGTCGTCAGCACGTTACACCCAACCCCACGTGGTGTCCGTGGCTCAGTGGTTAGAGTTTTGGACTTCTGATCACCGGTTCACGGGTTTGATCCTCGGTTGGTGCACCAGCTGGGGTTGGTTATGACTGGTTGACAACAGCTAATAAGCCAGAAATGTCCATTGCAGTCTTTTGAATTTGCTGGCAATAGTAATCTGCTTATTCCAAATGTACTTATTAGCTACTTTAAACACTGCGTTTTTGTTAATATACAGTAGACATTATCGAAAGAATCTAATCACAAATGTATGTGCGTATTTGGTGGAATGTAGTGAGAATCTTCAGCGATCTACTGGAGAGAAAGTACGATGAAGAAGGAAAACCATTCCAAAGGAAGCCCTCGCTGGAGTTTCTGGACAACGATTTAAGCAAATACTTCAAATTTGAAGGCCAGATTTACGAGCAAATTCAGGGAATCCCGATGTACTGTCTGATATCCAGTAACCTGTCTGAGGTGCTCTTGCAAAAACTGGAAACTCGAGTGTTTCAGTCCTTCAAGCCAAAATTCTGGACTTCGTATGTAGGCGACACCTTTGTCATCCTACGCGAAGACGTGAGAGAGAACTTTCAAGGGAAATTGAACTCAAACTTTCCTCAACCCCATTTCACAGCAAAGAACGAACAAGATGCAGAAATCCCTTTCCTGGGTATTCAAGTGTTGAGGCAGATCGACGAGGTTATGCAAATTTGTGTCTTTAAAAACGCAAAAAACTTGGCAAAAATCCTTCACTCCAACAGCAACCTCGCTCCGATGCATAAACATGGTTGCCTCCAAATACTTTCTACGCAGCAACACTGCAACAGACAGGCCAAGAAGTTGTAATTCACCCTAATTCAACTCTTCCTCCCAATTGATTCCCACGTAGATTCATAAATGAGCATTTTTACCACAAAATGAGCATTTTTGCGCACTAAAACCGACGGTGAGCAAAGATCTAAAATATTCCGTGACCTACCCTACGCCAGAGACGCTTGGAAGCCACTGAATGCATGCTAAGACCACTAAATGTGGGCTTTGGACACCGGTCGGATGTCACTATCGGCTTGCTCATGCAGGCTCAGGGCGAATACCGTCGGGAGACACGTCAGGAGTGGTTTATCGTGTCAAAAATCTAGACTGTCCGGTCAAATGCTGCAGCATGACAGACAAACCACTAAGATAGCGAATTCATGAGCATAGTCTAGTTTTAAAACGAAACGGTAGGCGATCGCATGTTGCCATGCACAGTCTCGAAAATACTCATCATTTCGGCTTGAACAGTGCATAAGTAATCAGCCAAGCCGAAAACATAATGGCCAGAGATAATCGAAGCCTGACTACCTGACGCTAACTCGATCAATCGTAGGATCTACCTACCAAAAACATGCGAAGCCATCAGACACCAACTGTGCAGAATTTAAGACCAAGGAAAAGAGAAAAAGAAAGAGACAGGTGGGCCTATCGACAGTGAAGAAGGTGATGTGATCGCTGGAACATGTTCATGCGATAGTATCTTCTTCTTCTGCACTGGATGAAAGCCAGAAACAACATGGAGATAGTCAAGGACCCGCAGAGGAACAAAACCCTCGCATTTGCATGATGCCCTAACAAGATATCAGCGAAAAGCATTTCCGAGTTTTCAGCTGCAACCTGGCCTGACAGGTTTGTGAAGCTTCTATGACGTATACGAGATATCTATATCTATGCACGGAAGGATATGCAGTCGAAACAAGGAAGAACAGGATGAGCATTTCTGAACGCATATGAGCAACGTTATGGGGTATATTTAGGAGCCGAAATCCTCATAGCTCTGCCGTGCTATGGCATACTATCGGCAAAATGCATGTCTGAGCTTTCAACTATTACCTGCGCTCTAAGTATGGTAAACCGAAATTCAGAACTATGTTTTGGCTTCCATCAAATTAGTTACTTCGGTTTGCAAGATTGACAATCGTGCAGCCTAATCTCAAGATATTGCAAGCACGTCAAGCTATCAGTTTTTGAAGTAGCTTCTTTTCGGACATACACAGCAACCGCCTATTAAAGCAAACGCGACATGAGTATCGAATGTAAGCGCTTTTGAAATTTTAACAGTTTTTTGCACAGTTACTCTAGTCTGACGAGGAACTGGGGAACCAGTCTCAAAAATTTACCAATAACGTTTTCTTTTTGTCTCGAGGAACTTATTCGCCTTCTAATTATAGTTCTTGGGACGCTGGTCTTCTAATTCCTATGTAAATATATAAGCTGAAATCCAACTGCTTCAGTGGCGGGGCAATGACGATGGACTAAACCTACTTCCGGCTTCAGACACCTATTTCGCTATTTTGGTGTCTTTGGATGACGCCATGGCGGGGAGTTCTGATCAGCACTGGATCCCCTAGCATTCTTTATATGTTTTCTGAGCTACATAAGACACCAGCAGGAAGTGCTTATATGTTATGCAGCTATTCTGTTAACGTCAAACTCTTTCACCTCAAATATGCATATTAACTTTAGAACAGAACCTGAAACCGAGGCGGAAGCGGGAGATGCAGCCTCAGAACAAGAGGTGTATTTGCCTGAGGTGCAATATTCATGGCTTCCATGCTACCGCGTGCCTACCAACTATCAAGTTTCATCACCGGGAGCGTATTTGATGCAATGAGTGCTAGTTCATTCTGATTTGGGCTGTAGTGAGTCTTCGAAGCGTCAGGTGAATAAATCGTATTCCAAAGTTTTCAGCTTATTCTACAGAACCGCTTCCTAGAAATCGCCTCTATGCTTTTAGCCGAAATTAGTTGTGCAGAACAAATTTGCTACAAGCGCAGACATTGATTTCTGAAGAAAAATACAGAAGCCTAGTTCAAAAAAATTGGGATTATATATCGTAGCGTACACTGGGAACGCTGTAGCACTGACAAATGAGCTGAAGCCCACGCAACTGCATCATGCAGCGACGGGAAGATCGGTGAAACACGCGTGTCTGGGAGTCTGGTAGGTCAGTCAGTCGATCAGTCAAGAGGTTTATCAATATCCGGATGTAGAACAGAATGCTCCTTTACACTGAAGGCTGTCAGGAACATCATAGCACTGACAGTAGACGAAAGGTTGTTCCACTGGGATATTTGACAAGTTTGAATATCACCGGAAAGCAGGTGCACCGTTTGAGGGCCCCCAAACTTACCTCAGGTGCGATGGGGGTCCGATGAAGAAGCTGGTGACGCAGATCTACACAGTTTTCACAGGGTGTTAAAATGATAGTTCGATGAATAAGACAGGACGATTATCCATCCTACCAACCGCTGCAGCCACGGAAGGGTATAGATAAAGGTTACTTGAGCGCGACACATCGTAGGTGTTTGTGGGATTCCAAACATTCGGTCCGACTGAGTGGGTGTTCTGGCACCTGCACGACTTTTCTTGGGTTCTCTTATGACGGCCCCCGCGTCCGTAGATTGCTTAAAAAACTCAGTGGGTTGAAACCAAACGCAATCGAGATCCTGCTATTAATTCGTATAGTTTCACGCTTCCCTGCATTCTCAAAGGTTTAATATATTAGAACTGTGGGCCGTTAACTTCAGAAATAATTTAGTGATAAAAGCAAGGTGCCTGAACATGTACAACTCATTCAAGGGTTAAAACTTACAGGTACTTCGATATGTTTGCCGCTATCTGCTGTCATCATTGGGGCATTGATCTACGAAACCAGAAAAACGATAGGTTGTGTGTAGATGATTCCTTCGTTTTCGTCACATGGAACAGGGTCTTGGAGTTATATGAGTGCCTGAACTCTATTTTCTCAGAGATACTATTCACAATGGAGGCAGAAAATAGCAGCCAGAAAACGTTATTAGACGTCCTGGTTCACCCCAAGATAGAACCGGGACTTGAAGACATATCTATGCAGTTCCTTAACTACCACAGTACATAGTCATTACACGATAAACGTTAGTTTGCGAACTCTCTACATGAAAATAGATATCCACTGCAACTTGGTAGATGACACAGTAACTTAATTCGAGTGTGAATTCGAATAATACGCATAACAAAAATATTGCTCCACCGATTACGTCTCCTACTGCTTTCCAAATTTGCCTCTTCGCTTCAATCGTCACCTCCATTATCTTCGGCAGACGCTCATTTCCGACTGATAGCCCGAAAGATTTACCGAACGCACCAGATTTACGAAACCAACTATAAGGCCAATGGCAGTACGACTGAAATTTCGGCGGGTACTAACTTATATTGCGAACGTATCCAAAATACTTTTCCATTTTTTGTATCCACTGGTGATCAGTAGCATCCAAAACCAAGAGGTGAGACTACGACGTCTGGTCATAAGGCCTTATGTCCCCAGTCACGAGGTGAAATTGCCACCGTCGATTATCGTGTACACTGCTGTCCATGGGAAGCTATTAATGTTGAAAAAGGCAAGTGGATTTTCAGAGGTCCGCATATGTGAAATTGCAGCGCGAAAGACGGAGCAAACCGATATTGTGCCAGTATAGTTTGAAGCCTTTGCGAAAGCCTTTCTTTCCCAGGCCGCCGAAATCCTGGTGTGAGGGAAAGAGGCTTAAAATGGGGCACACCGAAGTAACACCTAGCAGTCATACTCTGATATCCCCTGCGGCTGACCAGGTCCTACGAGTATATTTCAACCAGTAGAACCGCAAGCGGAAATTCTGACCGAACGCCGTCTTATACATAATCAAAGCCCAGTGACAACACCGGCCGACGTGAATGCACATCGGTCAAAAATGCATGCGGGGTGTAACCCATGGCTAACGCCAACCCTCAAGACCTCCTGTTGAGTTTGAACGCAGGAGGAAATGAACACGGGTTGCATATGAACGTCGATGATACCAGTCGTCAGCCCGATAGCAGCCAAAGCGTCGGCAGTATCGTAGCAGCCACCGGCCACACGTGTGTGAACAGGGGGCAAGCGGAAGATGCGGGCGAGATAGGCTGACCCGGGGCAACAAGTACAAACAACATCAGATGACAGTAATGCTCATTGAAGAGGCAGGCGAATATTGCCGGCAAAGACAAGGGAGATTACAATGGCCATTTCTGGCTTAATAGCCATCATCAGCCAGTCATACCCAACCACAGGTGCTGTACCACCCGAGAATCGAACCCGTGACCCGTTGATCAGAAGTCCAGCGCTCTGACCATTGTGCCACGGGCTCGTTTTCTTGCCAGTTTTGATCGGGAATATTGACATGCATTCGTTGATGAACGCTCACTGTTCGATACTCAGGTGGTGCACAACCTGGGGTTGGATATGACCGGCTGATGACGGTTAATAAGGCAGAAAGGGCCATTCCAGTTTCCCTTATCTTTTCCAGCAATATTCATCTGCCTCTTCTACTACTAGACACTGTGCGGCTGCTGGCGGGGCTCGAAAGTGAACCTCAAGGCAGAGCGGAACAAGTGAGCTCAGTTAACGATCGGTGGGCGTTTACCAACGAATGCAAGGCAATATTCATTGTCATGCCGACGGTTGCCTGCAAAGATGCAGTGACGGGAAACAGCATTTTTAATCATGGCCCTCAATCACCTACCCCCAAATATATAACCTTAGAGAAAGCGTCATGTCCTAATAACAATGAAATTCGAGTCAAAGTTGGATTGTTGCCGAGCGTGGTATGAAACTTGAATCGATGGTTTGTGTACTTTTCCGTTCATAACGTTGAGCTTTCCGTGTTCTTTCTAACCAGAATAGCCCCCTCTCCTGTGGACTACCTCGTTTGTTAAGCTATCCGACCTCATTTTAGGCTGTTCAAGAGCTGCTGACGCCTACGTACCTTTTAGTTTCATCTACTGACCGACCATCGAGTGTTCCCTCTCCAAATCATCAGAGGTTCTCGGTATCCTACTTCAAAATTTGCATCTTGTGTTTGTGTTTGAGGGGAAAATTCGACTATCGTCCCACCAACTGTTATAGCTAGCATCGAAAAGTTGCTACAACAATATGCGAAAACCCTGCTTATACCTTAACTCATGATGGCTGCCTACCTCACGCTAGTTTTGAAGGTCCCTTAGGGAAACTTCATTCGTCGAGTGTCCTACCGGGCTACCCTGTTTCCGAGGCTGATTGCTTGTAAATTGCACATATTTCTGAAGGTGATAGTTTTTTTAAATTGTGTGGAACGACAGTGATGATCTATGGTCTGCCACAAAAAGCCACTTTTTAAGCACAAAGAATCATTTCATTTAAAAGGATTGAACAAGTTTCTTGGATGTTGCGACATGTGTCGTGCTATTCAGGTTTTCATGGTTTCGTATAGTTCAATTCGATTATCCTCATTCTTGGCCATTTTGAACCTGCGGTTATTCCCTTCCTTTCACAAGTGTATTAAGACTAAAACATGACGTATGCACTATGTGTATATGCGTGAATGTAATCTTATTTAAATTTAAACAATCAAACTTCACCTCTATGTCTTTCGTTTTCTCTGGCCATGCATTGGGTTCTTAACGAAAGGATTGAATACCTTAGAACACCGGTATGTCCTAACGAGTAACTGAGATCCGATTTAAGTTGCTTCCTCAGCTATTCAAAAAAGCAGGGAAGTTTGATGGGCACCGTATAAAATCACACGGAAGGCTTCGTTAGGGCCCCCACGGTGCCCGGAACAAACCTGTTGTGCGAGAATAGCGCTGTTTATGCTTTTAACCTCGCCTTTTCTCAGCCATGCCGGGAGGTGTTCCCTTATTCTTTTGAATAGGCGCCGACTCGTGCGACCAATATAATCTGCTATGAAGGAGCAAGTGAGTGAGTAGATGCACATTTGCAATATGCCTATCCGGATAGCCATATTGCAAAGAATAAGGTCGCAAGACCAGAAAAAACCACCAAACGTACTGCAGAAAAGAAACCCCTATTTCTCAAAGTCCCCTGTCAAGAGGATGTGGCAAGTGAACTCCTCAAAAGACGCCTTGACCAAGCCATTGCAAGAACCTTCCCAGCGGCGAGAATGCGGACATTTTTCTCAACCAACTCAGTTTTACACAGAGAAGGTAAGGATAGGTTGCCGGCTCAGACCACCTCCATGTGCATCTACTCACTCTCTCGCTCCTATATAGCAGGTTATATTGGTCGCACGAGTCGGTGCCTATTCAAAAGAATAAGGGAACACCTCCCGGCATGACTGAGAAAAGGTGCGGTTAAAAGCATAAACAGTGCTATTCTCGCACATCTGGTTGATTCCGGGCACCGTGGGGACCCTAATGAAGCCTTCCGTGTGATTTATTCAGAAAAGCATACGAAAATGTATAATCACAGTAATCGTATTTTTAGGACAGCAGAAAAAATTAGATGTTTTTTAATGTACAGGATGTTATAAGCCGATCGATCTTAGATGCTCTTGGACTCAAAGAAAGCAACAATTCCCGGGCGGGACGTGACTAACTGCAACATTCGTGAGGTTATTATCGGTTCACCATCATCAAGTGGGAGAACATGGCAAACAGAGATGAGTCTTTTTCAAAACCAGCATTTGTGGAAGAAACCCCTCCGAAGTCCTTTGAAAGGTTGTTCTGCACCCTGGAATCGGTACCCGAGGTCTTGTGAAAGCCTGATGCATCATAGAGGTTAAAGGTCGGCCGAGGAGATAGGTGTGAATTGTTGAAGAATGTCGGTGAAATGAATGGCAGTGTAAATGAGTTAGGCGCCATCCTTGATGGTATATTGGGGGCGGTGACCTGATTGCCCAGACTGTGTTCTGCCGAATCGGGCTGTAACAGATTCAGCTCCTGACGAATTGTATCGCTGGTAGACAGCTGACTCCCACCTGTGGAAGAGACCCTTGATGGCGGTGATACGGGCATAATGTCCGAAAGAGAATGAATCACTTCCTCTAGATGCTTGAGGTTTGTTAGACTATTAGCACCACTCTCAAAACTGCTGCATTGCTTCATGAGGATTGGTGGACCAGTTGTACCATGAACTGAAAGGCCTACATCCCGAGAGCGATTGGGAGCTCTACCGCGCCGAAAGCGGCACACCTCATTGTTTCTGATGACCGTTTCTGAAAAAGTACCATAACTGCCTCCAGAGTCTGACGTTGGGCCCGTTCCGCGTTTGTCATTTGTCTGATCATTGGACAGGAGAGGTCGAGTGGCTCGTCACTGCCTGTACCAGCAATACCTGACTCCCATGAGCTAGAGTATTCGGTGGTCATGGCTGGCAAAGCACAGTTGGCAAGCAGTCTTCCCCAGAATATCGTGAGGATCCAGTGGAATGCGAACAAGGGATCATCCACAGCTGGCCGGCCTTCATTGGTAATAGGACTGTGGCAATTTTCATGGTCAGCTCCGAATGACCAAAGGGGACCCAGGCGTCCCAGGGGTTTGGTCGGCCCTGAATGCGGGAACAAAGTACTTCTTGAGGCAGTGGGCTTTGTGTCGGCTCTAGCACCACCCCGAGTTCGTCGCGGCATGACCGGATTTCCGACCGACATTTTCGCTACTGCGGTTGCCTTAGACACGACGTCTGGGCCGGACGCGGTGGCCCCATAGACCCT
Organism: Schistocephalus solidus; assembly: GCA_017591395.1. Lineage (NCBI taxonomy): Eukaryota > Metazoa > Platyhelminthes > Cestoda > Diphyllobothriidea > Diphyllobothriidae > Schistocephalus > Schistocephalus solidus. The sequence continues at coordinate 53,136 of WEDG01011677.1, forward strand.
CATGGAGGATACATTTTTGGGAAGGAGACGGCTTCGAAGTCTAAGGGAGTTAGCATCTTCCTCTCCGACAAGAATACTGTATAGGAGGGAAACATGACACTTCTGCCTCTTCTGTGGCCCGCAGTCATCTGTGGTGGGGAAGGTGTTCGCGCGTTTCCGAGGTCTGTTCCACCGGTCAGGAAGCAGGGACACTTTTTTGGCTTTGTTTAGGTTCAGCTCAACAGCGGTCTCTGAGAACTCAGCGTCTGTCACAGAGAGGGCTTCAGCAGCAAGCCTGAAGGGGAAGTTACGTCAAGAAATTTTATTAGAACTATTTATGCACATCCAGAACACACTGCTGACGTTGAATGATAAAGAGAAATGGATAGCTCAGTAGGTTCCACAGGAAGCCAGCAATTTGTAATCATTTATGGGCTTTATTATGAGAATGAAACTTTGAGATAGCAAGGAAATTGAGCTTCGAGCAGGACTAGGTGCGTAATAAGGACAAACTGATGACAACCATTGGAATTCAGAGCTAGTCTTCTAATTGTACAAATCAGCTTGTTTGCCGTGGGTCACAACTGAATAAACCCAGCATCTCCAATGAACGAGTGTATGTATGAACAAGAATGAGCATATTTATACGTTCCCATTACAGCGAGATATTATATATATATATATATATATATATATATATATATATATAATAATGTCGTTTATTATGCTGCTATGCTAGTTCCCCTAACATAAAATATAATATGAGGATTTATTTTGTCAGCGATAATCCTTTGAAATATCCCTAAGTTTTGACCTCCGTTGTGACTTGTCCTTACAATAATGATAGTTATGTATTAATAGACTTTATTTTATCCCTGCAAGGTCGGCCTTTAAAAATAGAACACTAGTAGAACAGATATTGCATAAAACTTGAAACAATCGATTTCATGAGTTAAGGAGTTGTGATAAAAAAAGTTTTATAGTTGATACTCCGAAAGGAGACAACCCTGTCCATAAAAATCTTTTAGAAGATTTTCGGGGGGAATTTAACGGGTGCGTGACAATGGCATTCTAGGGATTTCATACAAGTGTCGAATCAAAGGGTAAAAAACGTCAGCGTTTATCTGCTTATGGTCAGGATATTTCACTGGCCTGCCTCTCCGACCAGCACGCAGAAAAGAAATGGAATGAGACCAAGATTATATGAAGTGAAACAAGATTTTGAAGTCTTTGCGTGGCTTTGAGATCTCTAGCATGAGTACTGGTTTAAAGTAGTATTCAGCCAACGCCCAGCCATGTCCGAAGATGGCAGTATGGAGTGGTTAAATGCTTTCGGAACGTAGCCCCAATTCGGGATGGATGCAGGGGTCCGGTTTTTTTTCGGGATCCACCCTAAGTTCTCTAAGGCAGTCTCATTGTGACCAGCAATTGGTAATAAGAAGGTATTTTGCATAAAGAGCCATAGAGATTGTAACAGGCATTCTGTCCTATTTGCTTTTGCCTTTTACAGCCAGCATCGGCCCAACAACCAGATACGAATCGGTTATTTAGGTCCTTTCCACCCCAAGATATATGTGGCCCGCGGATGAGTGCAAGTAAGTCAGGAATGACTATTCCAGGCCTCTAGATCGCTGTCATTGGCATTTTTGCAGTTTATATTTCAGCTACCTATTTTTAAAAAGTCAAATCTGTAAACATATTTTTTCGGTAATTCATCATCGGGCCGGTACAATTACAAGGGAAATGAAATTATGAGGTGTTATAATTGTACTGGCTCAATTATGAATTGTTAAACATGGGCATATTCGCAGGAACCCTATTTTCCTGAAAAAATGCCACCACGTTGAAAATTCGTTCAAATCCCTTCTGCTCTACTCCATACGCTGCGGAATCTGTGTGCTAGTTATGTTACAGACTAATATGTTAATATAAACGTTAAATATTAGTCAAGGTATAGTTGCGTCGTTTAACCAACCGCATATTGGCAACGATAGACTAATTTGACGGAGCATCAACTACTTAACGCTTTCTTTAGATAATATGAATTATACAAGGCGCGTTTCAAAGTAGGTACTTTCGGCTAATCATTTGTTTGCAGAGCAAAATGTGGAATAACTTTTCTTAAAATTCTTCAGTGAAAAAAGGTTGGTGTTATACCTATGCATACTTACAATATTTATTTTATACAGTTAAATTTTTGAATGTGTGTACAATTACGAAGTTCTGTAAACTTTAACGCCACCGAACTTTGAGCTGGGAAATATTGTGTCAGATGAAAGCAGCTCCGATGTTTGTGATTTCGTTCATTTTAACAAAGAATAATGAAGTGCCTTTTTCGGTAAGCTAAACGAGTTTTGCTATTGTCCTAACTAGTCTTACTGTGCCCAAGTAATTGTGAAAGGTCATTTGCCAACTAAAAATTTTCGAGGAGATTTTTCGATCTGCAACCCCAACAAAAAAAGCGGCCAATAATTGGAAGGTGAGCCAGATTTCCGGAGGATGCCAGCCTAACCTTTTCAAGCATACCTAACTGTCAGTGGAGTGCCACCTCAGAATCTTAACGTGATTCGTACATTAAATCCCTGTTAGCAAAGTTCGATCATTAATATTTATGCGCTAAGATTACTACCATAAATTGTTAGTAATACTTTCTGCATCACTAAGACTATTACGATGCTAGACAATGTGGTTCAAGTACTCTTATTCAAAGCTTGATCGAATGACCATACACTCTTTCTGGAAGCATTCTTAAACCGGACGAATTGGCCACTTTCTGAAATCTTACGTCCAAAATCTGTTGCTCAAGAATAGCCCGTAAAAGAAACTGAGGGCTAAATGTGTTCAAAGTCTTAAGTTGACAAACCAAGAAAGAGTAACATTATCTGCACTTTAAAATAATTGCATATTTTTCCCGCTGATATTGGTCTCAACAAAAAAAAACAGAAAAGGGGATAAATTCTCGTCAGTAACCTGGCCAGATTCAGACATAGCAAATGTAGCCAAGAGGTCATACCGGAAAATAACGTCATAGGAACAAATATTTAAAAATATCGGGTAAGACACGAACCCTCCGCAATACAGGGTTGCACTGAGTTGAATTTTTAATAGATAAAGGATAGCAGTTATCCCGTGTTAAGTGTTATGATTATGGTTAGGGTTCAAGTTTGGCTTTAATTTTGGCGTTAGGGTTGGAACAGGGGAATCAGCACCCTTCCTCGAATTTGGCGTATGGCCATTTTTTATGCTGAGGTCTTACTATTCCTTTGTCTTATCAAACACTTTAGGGAAGATTACAGACACAAAATTTTTGAAATATACCTTAAGTTCAGTAGACCTTACGTTAAATCCCTTCTAATGGTCACACATGAGGCTCACCTAAATTGCTGTCTTTGTTAGGTTCTGCAGGAATTGAGTCTGCAAGCAAGACATCGAGACCGGGTCATTAGTAGAACGTGGAACTTATAAATGTTCAGCGACCAAGGAAGTCTTGGTTGAATCCGTGATCTTCTACAGCTTCTTCTTCTCCTTCCTCCTCATTCTCATCATCATCATCATCATCATCATCATCATCATCATCATCATCATCATCATCATCATCATCATCATCATCATCATCATCATCATCATCATCATCATCATCATCATCATCATCATCATCATCATCATCATCATCATCATCATCATCATCATCATCATCATCATCATCATCATCATCATCATCATCATCATCATCATCATCATCATCGTCATCATCATCATCATCATCATCCTCATCATCATCATCATCATCATCATCTTCTTCTTCTTCTTCTTCTTCTTCAAATATAGCTTTCTTAATTTACCTTTTCTTTGACAGTACTGCAACATTGTTTGTGCAAAAGAATAAAGTGATCCTTTAGTGGGGTTTAGTACTCACAAGTTACCCAGGTTGAAGCGGAGTCGTTAATATTATAAAAGTTTACGTCAAGACGATGTATGCACTTTCCTCTTGACCTCGTAAAGTTCCTAATTTCGCATGTGTTTAGAAGTCAATACAAATTCTCTACGTCATGGTTTCCGTTTAAGGGGAGCAGCATATTCCTGTCATATGTTGAGTTTTCCTGGTAGCTGACTCGTGATTTACTTTTCTATAAATTTTCCTCTTCTGAGCAAAAATTCGTTCAGACTTCCTAAGAAGCCACATCCTCTCCCTTCCCCGACAGCACACAATGTGCGCAATACAGGAGGCCGGGCGTTAGATTCCAGGAAGGGTAACTATTCCCGTATCCTATTCCCTAACCTTATTTCTTCCCCGACCAGAATTTCGATGAAATTTAGCGTAAGTTTACCTGCATTACGTGTGGTTCCGGTCCCCGTGTCCTCTCGGCGGAGGGGGAATATATTAAATCCCTACGAAAAAGCGATACAAGTCTTAGTAGTGAAACACCATGCACCTTCTAGGAGACTATCACTGATCTGGTGAGTTGTAAACTTTTCAGAGTAACAAAGAATGCATAAGAGGGAACTCTTTCTTTCTCACTTTAAGCGATTTGCAAAGTAAAGGATAACAGAGACTGTAAATGAGGTACGAGTAAATGTTTCACAATGAGCATTGCCGAATAATATACTTGCACTTTACATTCCTGCTACTTGATTTGCCAGTGATCTCCTAGCCCGAAAGGATAATAAGCATCAGTTTTGCAAAGAGGCACTGCGAAACGACTCACCATAACTGATATAGACAGCCTAACTATGAAGAAACTACTCATACCTCCTGCAATATACTAGGATGATAATATAAAACAAAGTATAAAGGTTTCAAAATCGGTAGTTAAAACTGATGTAGAGCAATCCATCTATACAACCTCGTCAAACAGCGGTTCCGTATGTTTATTTGGAGGGTTCTGACACCTGCTTGGTCCTGATTATCACCAGGACCTCAAGATATAATCAATTAGATCGAATAGGTAATCTCCACGAGATGTTTAAGAGGAATATCATGCATATATTATTAAAAAGCTGGACGTACCGGAGGAAAAACATACTACCTTCGTCTCTTTTGCTTTTCCTACAACACGCGCATATGACGTTACAAGGCAAGGATCTTCCAAATGAGATCTCGCGGATTCGGAGTAAGTATTCCCAGATGGGATCTAAATGGCTGGTTGACAGGACAGGAGTGTAAACCGAGTACCCTCTCTAACCGCCCTGAAACTCTTCCCGTCCACTGGCTGTTAAGAGCAGGGAAAAAGGAGGAAAAATAGCCACACACTAGCCTGTTTCCTGATTGGACAGAATGGAAGCGATTGCGCGCCGGTGGAGTGGGGCCTTCCTCGCCTTCGGGGCGAAAGGGGGAGTGGACCGGATACTAGAAGTCGTAATAGAGGAAGCGGGACCAGTGACGGGAGTAGGATCGGAGACGAGGAACAGAAAGCGAGATTGCAACTCTAGCTCGGGTGGAGAGAGTGTTGGCAGTTGGAGGGACGTCCAGGCGGCAATTGAGAGTGGAGGTGGTACCTCCCTCCTATTCCTTGTCATTTATCTCGGGCTGGCTAGAAGGGTAAGTGTGTGCGTGTCTACTACACAGTTTCCCGCAACTCGAGTTGATTGGGAGGAAGGTAAAGAGGGTTTGACACAGGAAGAAGACAAAGAACAAAAAGACGGGGAAGGAGTGAGATAGAGGCGTTTTGTGCCTTGACTGGTCAGACCAGAGGAGGAAGTTTCTTACCACCGCAGCTTTGGCCCATTAACTGCAAATCCCAAAACGAAAGCACACAGAGCACCATAAACCCCTCATCCTCCTACTCCTTCTCCTCCGCTTCGTTAAATGTGTGCGTGTGCGTAGGCGAACGGTCATGCTGATGTTTCGACCCGGTGTGGGCAGGATTGACCAGCAGCGAGGCACGTCTTATATGACTCGCATTTTTGGCGTGGACCTCATGCCGAGGCTGTGAAGATTCTATCGAGGTGGTGATTTGTATCGCTAAGTTGAAATCTGATTAAGGTGGTCAGCAGTAGTGGCCGATTTAACCTCCCCACGGCCAGCGGCTCGAACACTCCATCGCTCACATGAGCGATTTCTATCCCACTGTTATCAAGTGTTTAGATCTGCTCAGCTGAAGGCAGGCGATAAGCAAGATTCACAAGTACCGTGCAGGTGCGTTGACTGGATAGCTAGAATAAGCTTTGCAAATGTCTTTGTGGTTGCTAACCTTGCAGCTGCAATGTGAATTGACTAGAGGTCACAGAAGCTTGCTCATTCGAAGTACCCGCTTACATTAAGAATACGCTAATTTTATTTTGTATGAATGAGCAAGAACCTCAATGCATGTCTTTGTGGTGAGCTTCGTTTGACGTGCTCGACAAACCTATTATTAAAATTGAAATGGACATGTGAGGATTTTAACTAAGATTGTTGTCCGCAAACTGTGAGAATTCTTACCCATTGTAGGGTGCACGGTAAATAACAGTGCTCCCGTGGCCATAGAAAAATGTGCAGTTGTTGAACGCATAGTTTTGATTCCAAGTAAAGCAAAATATTACAACTCCAAACTTTTTGGTTGGGGTCACTTAATGTTTGCATTTAAACACAAAATAATATCTTGGACTCCACGTGATATTTATTTGCGTAGGTTGATGTTTCATTGATGATGCGCAGACCTTTTAATGCATTGTCCTTCGAAATAAGAAGGAAACCTTACCGACAAGAAGATATTAACCCCTTGGCGCTAAGGTGGCATTATTTAATGACTTAGTGAATTTTCCGGTATTTTTCGGATTAACTCTCTCCTTAACAAAAGCTAATCATTCACATTTCCCAGGTTTCTCAAGTTTGCTGCGCTTTTGACCGACTGAAACCGGATGATATTTCTGCTTCCAGTTAAAGCGTGCTGCCAAAGTAACTTTTTCGGCTCAAAAAAGTGGCTTGTAGCGGGCATCACGACAGTTTCTACTTGTAAGTGTGTAGTCTGCGTCAGAATGTATGTTCTCTACTGCAGCCGTTATTTTTCGAGAGTACTTGCAATAGGCTTCGGGTAGTAATATTTTAATTTTTCACTAGTATATGCCTGACTCGTGTAAACTTCATTGGGATAGAAGGCAAATTTTAGGCTGGTTTTCGGTATATTCAGTCTCATTCTGCTTGTAGTTTGCTATACGCCTGCGTTTTGAGAATTTTAAATTTACCGAGGACTTTCTTCATTTACGTCTACTTCTGTTTTGGCAGGACATGGAAGTTGGTACCTCCCGTATTACAGGTGGCCTTGTGCAAAGTTTAGATAGGAGGGGAAGTAGGGTTAGGTTTAAGGTTGGGTTAGGATTAGGGGCAGGGTTACGGTTAGGTTTCGGAGGAGGGAAGAGGAACCACCCTGGAATGTAGGGAAAGGATTCCTTTTATATGGGAAATTTACCTATTCCGTTGTCCGATCGCCTATTTAAAAATCGCATTCAGTTCTCGTACTGTTCATTATGGTTCTCAAAATTCGGAGGTTTTCCCTGGCAGTTCCGAAGCGCATTTTTTACTTACTTATTGAAACATTATTTGCAGATTTCCTGACCGAATTTCACCAACTGGAAAAATCCTGCTCGAGGGATCAGTTTCAACACGCTTCACAGCTAATGTTTGCAACGTAAGAACAGGTTGATCGACAGGTTTGAAACTTACTACATCTCAAATGCTAAAAATGCGTGCTTTTAAGTCAACAGAGTTGCAATTTTGTTCTTCGTGTAGGTGGCAAGAATAGATTTAGGAACCACACTATCAGTCAGGACAACTGAAAAGAAAGAATAGGGGCGAAATTCTTCGGTAACTTCGAAGCACTATAAGTTTCTGCACGTAAGAATTTACATTTGAAAACCTTTTTATTTTATTTTAATTGGCCAGAAATAGGGAGGCGAAACCATCAGATCCCCCGACGGAAAAAATGAATTAAAATAAATGAGCATATAGAGCAGATGTCAGATAATATTAGTTAAAAACGAAGTTTGCGATGACGAAGTGCTGTTCCGCATAATGGCAGGATAATTCCTCTTTCCAAAAACGAAAAGCTTCGTGTACATGAGACTGAAGAATAAAGCTGCATTTTATTCGGAGCCATACAAGGGATATATTTCGTCAACTCGTGGTTTGGTTTGAAAATCAGTATGCATCCTTTGATAAAACCTAGCATACTTATTATAATTTTTCGAACGTCCGGGTTCACCACACAGATGAGCAGTCTTATCTATCCATGTCCAAACTCAAATAAATGAAATGTATTAGGTATGGTCCGCAGCGTGCATTCAAGTTGAAAATAAAGTGTAAAGAGCGCAATTAATTTGCTTAAGGAACCCACCGGAGGGTTTATGGATACGCAACTTTCCTGTAAAAATTTCTTCTTAGTATCCCAACACTATTCAGCAGAGCTGCTTTGGCACAAGAATGCTGGAAGCTCAGCGTGGTTTAGGAAGCATCTCAGTAGGGCAGGGTTATAATTACCCCCATATTAGAAGTTGACCTATGGCTAAACTCAAGTAGGGGGTATGGGTGCCGTTAGCCAGGTTAACAAGAGTTAAGGGTAACTTGTGTGGCCGCTTAAACTGGAAATAGGAAAAGGAACCGCCCCGCCTGCTTAAAATGGGTGACCTTACGATAAATTTCATGAAAGGTAAATATATACGTATCTTAACACTAAAACTAACACTAAAATAAAAGTAAGCAGTCACCTTAATATTAACCTTAGCCCTACACTAACCATAGGTCCTACAGTTAACACGAAAATAACCTTCACCCTTAGTATACTCATGACCTTAACCCCAAATCTGACCTAAACCTCAAACTTAAGCCTAACCCTAAACCTAAACCAAACCCTCACCTTAATTCTAAGCACGATTGTATTGGAATTTAATGCCAAGGCACATATATTGGATGGTTTTTTTCCGCGTTATATTTAAGGCGTCCGTACAAGGTATCCTTACCAGTTAGGGTTACGAGGGTTAGCAATAGTGTTCAAATTAAAGGTATACCACGGGACTATGTTAGCCCCCTTGGATATAGCGTCAAGCTACGGGTAATACTGGAACACTCGTGCTCATGTACAAAGCACTCCCACTGAAAAGTCGAACGTGGCGTTCGAAGGTCAAGTAATTGTCGTTGTTAACAATAAGTAATAAGTTAAGGTCGGTTATGATAAATCGAGAGCTCACGTTGTCACAAAATTTTGTGATGGTAGAAAGTCTACGCCCACCCACCCTTATTAGTGCATCTTGCTTGACGGTCGAACTAGTAGAGTCGCGCCTACTAGCTGTATGAAAAAGCGAACCGTCTCTTTACCCGAGTTGCCTCGGACGCCTGCTGTAGACTAAGTAACTTTTACGTTCATAGGTACAACAGCCATGACAACTCGGTGTCTCCGCGGTTCAGTCCTATTTTGTGACAACGCGTTTAAGGCGAATGTGCGCCCGGGTTCTCATCGCGTTCTTAACAAGAACTCTAAACGTTAAAGGTACAAGACATATTTCTGTTTTCCTGTTGTACTGAAGACATCCGTGGATGTGAGGAAGTCAGGTAAGGTGAATGTAACATTGCCAAGCCTAGGATCATTTTTTTTTCTCTCTCTCTCTCTCTCTCTCGAACAGACTTATAATGCACTAGCACCCACCAGGAAACGCGAGTTTTTTCTTCCATAAGGTGGTCAGTCCAAGGTAAGTTTGGGGCTTACCGCAGGATAGGGCCACCAGCATTTTAGAAATGGAGCCGACAACTTAAGATCATTGCCATGCAGATGCGCGGATTTTATGTCAAGGCATTAGCATAGATCTGTGGATGGTGCCACTACGGTAAACATCTTTTGCAGTTAAAAATTTGCAAGTTTTATATCTACTGTTGTAACTTAGTTTTATTTGAGATATTTCGATTTCTCGAAAATGATAGCCTAACTTGTTCGTCCCTTTGGGCTGACCTAACTGAGTTGCGGCGCAGAAGATATTAGAAGAAAGTAAAGGTGCTTAAAATCACCCTGAAATTGGGTCTATCACTCTGGCCAAGTTAGATTTACTGACAGTATTGGCGGAATGAATGTTTACAATCGATTGTGATAGCCTCGGAATTCAATTCGCTTCAACCAACCGGCACCAATTTAACTCCAAAAGCACGAAAAATAAGGTAGGTGGAATATCTCGGTTTATTGCAGTAATGGCATGATGTCGGCTTTTAAATGAGCTTTGTTTCAATGGCCTGCAATTGTTAAGAATGAGACATTGATTGGAATGACTTTTTATCCTTGTTTTTATGGGCCTTTATAAATGTGAATATTACTTGTAGAAATAATGCATCAAAATATTAATGGTATTTCTTCGATAGCGACATTCGACTTCTTCAAAATGTATACTTAAAGAAAAGGTATCTCTTGGTTTTGAAAAATTTAATTTTTTAAATTTCCGTATAATGTTAATAATGGCATGGAACTGCACTTGCACCAGGGGCTTCTGAACGACATGTTGGATACCTTACGCCTAAGGAAAATCACTTATTTCTCCACGTGTTTAAGAAGATGTCGTATAGGGCTCAAAAATTTTTTCGTGGATGTGAACAATGTTATATCCTTGATAAGGATCATAAATAAAAGGACAAACACGATACTGTATGAATGGATACTTCACGGTTCTTAAATTCTCATAATTACAAACTTTTTTCTAGGTTGATCATACCCCTTGTCAATGTATAAAATGTAAATAATATGTTATTCGCTACAAAATGAATACAAGACAGAATATCCTTCAATATGTTTTCTGTCAACTATATTCCGTTTATAATGGTATCCAAGATGCAAGTGTAAAAAATTATTACAAGTGGAGGTTTTGTAGTCAGCCTGCATTCTGTGGGGAATGAAATATCCGAGATTTTGCCGTCTAAAGGTCGATGTTACAATTCAATCTAAGCAATTCTTTGTTAAGTTAAAATATTTCAGAATTTCGGTTGCAATTTCACAAGATAGGTCAGCTACTATACTTCTTTATGGTTTCAATAACTTCAGGAAAGCAGAATTCAGGATATGACTGCTATCAACAAGTAATTTTTATCCCATAGAGTGGCTAAGTGGTTTCATAATTGTAATGCCCTTTTTGAAGTTTCCAGTTAGCAATTTCGTATGTCTTTCCCCATTTAAATGGTTGTAACACTTCAACTTCTGACAATAAGACGCTCAAAAGACAGGCGACGCACGGTGATTGAACAAGGTAGGCTCTTGCTAAGCTACCTGAAATTACCTCTAAAATAAACCATTAATAGCTATCACTTTGACAAGTATACATTTGTTTTGTCCTAATGCCTTTATATCTACAGGTTCAAAATGTAAAATTAGGCACAGATATTGATTAAACTCTACCAAACTCTACCAAATAACTTTATCTTAAGCGACAGGGAAACTTTATGTAATAGTGAAACCGCAAAGGCCCTCTCTTTGCTATAGACGTCTGGGAATTCACGGGAAATGCGTTGATTACTGGTATTGTATTGGAAACCTCCATGACACTTGGATGCCGTCTAGGTGGACGTTCATATTAACGCTAGACACTGAATCGATCTTCTCGGCGTCAGTATTTATTGACAAATGTAACCAGAACACAGAGACCACGGTTCCACGGTTGTCAGAAGTCCGACTGAGTCGTAAGTCGTTAGATAACTGTTTCCCTGTAGTTCTCGGAGTTTTAGGTGGACCTCATCACTCACCCATACGAAACACCGTGTTATGGTTCTAAGAGCGCATCGGGTGTAGAGTGAAGCCTTCACAGGTGTGGACCAGCATCTACTGCACTATCAAACCACTTTGACCTATAACCATTTAAAAGTGACCGATTTTTCATATCGGGGGCACAGTCAGGCTTCAAAGCCTATTGCGGCTTAAAATGCTTCGCAGTATTTACCAGAGTCAGCACGGCTTTTTGCAGGCGAATTTCGCTGATCGTTTTACTATCCTTCACCTATAGGTCCACTGCAAAGTTGAAATAGTAGGTTGGCTACGTCTTTGCGTGTCGGGAAACCATCGTAAGATTATGTCCCAAAGAATAAGAACTCATGTAACTATAATAATAGATAGACATCTGATGCGGGCTGTATTAACAGTGACGGTATAAATGCGCTATATCAAGCTACTTTAAAATTTTAACATGAACTCCAGCTGTACTGGACGGAGATTTGTTTTTGAAGGCATATCCTGGTATCTGTGATGAAATACGTACAGCATACGAGTTGACTGTTCTTTATTGGATTTGGCCTATAGGCTTGTTTGTTGTGACCAACCTATTTGTAGCCTGGAGACGGGTTTGCATTTCTTCCATAAAAGGGTTCTGAAAAGCTTGGGTAGCTTCACACTAATCAAGGAGTCTCCCCAACCAAAACCAGGGAGACCGCAGCAAGAATGTATGGTTTCCTCGTGGTCATCAGCCAGCCTTCAATCAAATACTTCCCAGTAAAGCCAAAAGCCCACATTCTTTAAGCTGAAGTCGCGACAGGTCAAATTCGCCCGGAAGTGACGTTCTCTTTACCATCCTATATGCCGAATGGAATGCACACGCTTCTACTTTGGTTTGATGTTCCGAGCTGAAGCCCGTACAGGCAATCAAAAAATGATGGACATTAGAAGACTACCAAGTACACCTGCGGGAATCTGATCTGATGGTTACTTCCTACGCAGCACACCTTATCATACTATTCTCCAATGCGTATATGAAGCTGGATGTTTATCATAAAGTGGCCGATGAATGTTTTATGGTACTGTATAAGAAGTTAAACTGAGTTTACGAGAGCTTGTAAACTTGTGAATAGGTTTAGATCCATATACTAAAGCAGGAGTCTATTCATGCTTCCAAAATAGGAACTATTTAAGAGCCCAGACATGTGCCTCGTCAATTTTATCCTAAATGACTTAAAATTTGAAGGTATGTTAATACTTTTCTGGCGTTCAGATGTTCTAGCGAAAATTTTCTTGAAACTGATTGAATATCCCATTATCCTTATTCTTTTTAGAGCCGAACGTGCAAAAGCTTGTCTGGGGAATTTATTCCGACTTGTTACAACTTCCAAAATAACACCAGTTTCTGAAAACGGTTTTCAAGGAGTTTGTCTTGTATACAAAAAGAATAAAATAGAAATCTCAAGCACTTTTAATTAAATTAGAACTGTTTGCAACCTCCTTCATGACCTTTCCAGGCGGACATTGGTTTCGATAGCCCTGACAACTTGTAATAAAATGTCAGCTGACGATTGATAGGGATTACACTGACTTCGTGTATTCTAAATGCTTTGGGTTCAGAAAAGCTAATTGCCTTGAAAATAGTAATACTTCCTTAAAAATTACTTTTAACCCTTTTGACCTCTGTTTTCCAGCAGAATGAGATAGTTGGTGCTCACAATGACCAAAAACCATTTCTAAGCGATTTTAACTGCTCGCATTCGTCATGGATTATTTAAGTTAATTAATTTCAGCCACCCATAGATTTCACCTTCCTCTGGATTCGGGAATATTACGAAATATGGGTAAGTACTTCTCTGTACACGCAAAGAGGGTGGAGAAGAATTTATTTTGCAGTTATAATTGATTTTTCTGGAGCGGACAGGCCGGTTTGGTTCAAGGGAAGTGCAGAAAATTTCCGAATCACAGTCCCAAAATTCGACATATCGACAACCTCCATGTCACTCATCTAGAACTTACATGCTGCAGTTATTTTGTTGTTTCCAAAATCTGAGCTAGTACAGTCTGGAGCAAAGTTCAGTGCGCTGGGCTTTGCCAAGGGCTCCTGTGTTTGACTTTTGACTAACTGTAACTTTTGCGAGAATTAGTGACCAAGTGTACATTCAGACCATATTAGGGAAATGCTTGCCAGCTGCCAGCAGTATGAAGTTAAAAAGAAACCAACATTCAGGGCAGAATAACATATATTAGTCAGGCGAAACCAGCAATTTAAATTAGAGTAAACTAGTGCAAGTATGTAGGCAGATATAATACATCAACCGAATGCATCTTGGATGAGAGTCAGCTAGGTAGACGGATGGTTACGGAGCATAGGTTGCTTTTTTTGAAGTCAAACTATTGAACCAAATACGCTGCAGACGGGAACGGTAAATACTTGTACCGCGTTTGTTTGGCTACGGCATCGTCACTTGGCATGAGAATACCGTTTATCCCAGGACCCTAACTAGAATTGATTTACCTCAAATTAGCAATTAATTGATGAGGAATTTAAAGGACCAGAAACAGGACGAAATATTGTTCATCAACCATGTTCGATACTGCATTCATCCTGGCCAAAGGCCTTGCGTCTCAACATGTCCGGCTTACATACTACGACAGAAAAATGAGTTTATTTTAGAGGGAGCTATTGCTAGCCGATCGAAGCAAGTTCAAAGTAATTGGTCAGATTTAAATTTTCGGGGCGGTTAAGAAATAAATCCAAATGAAAATTCGCATGACTCGTGAGCCAATCAGGTGCGATTGAAATAAAAACAGATACTTGCCCGAAGGAAGTAAATTATTCAAGTCAGCTGGCTTATCCAATCACAGAAATACATGAAATTACCATACAAACTAGCTTGGGTTTTATATTTTCATGGCTTTTAATTAATTACATGTTTCGTATCGCGAAAAAGTTTTCTGAGAATGTATGGTAACAAACAAAAAAATTTAAAAAAATTAAAGAAATTGGTAGAGGTTCTTGGCACCAATGCTAACTGCATAATTTCCGATTATCCCATATTCTCTCTGGTTGCAATCCTAAGAGATAGCATGTTCATTGTGAATTCAGTAGATATGACCCAATGATAACTGGAATATTATTGCGAGCAAAAATGGGCTAACAATAAATTTGAACTAGCAGAGGACGCGAAAGTGATGCCTCGGAAGAGAGGAATCAGCCTAGTGGTTTGGGTCCGACGTGCGGGAGTACCTGAAGTTTCCCTCTCATGCGTGCAGTTAGCATTGCCTTATGAGCTCAATAGCAACAGAATGCATAAAACTCTGCCAAAGTTATGTAGTCGAATATTATAATCGACAGTAAAATGATTGCACCTCTGTGCTTCAAATAAATTTCGATCTAACCGTGAAGTGTATTTGCGATAAACGGCGGAACGTGAAAACATCGAGGATATGCATGACATCTAATTAGCGAAATTTATGCGAATGCATACTCACTTCTTGGTAAAAGGATGCAAACAGTAAATTTCTACAAGTGTACTGATACCGTAGGGTGACTCGTGATATGGTAGTGCATTAACTCTACACACGATGTATTGTAAATGTTGAGCTCTGATACGCAACAACATTGGCTAGACAGCTTCTGGTGACCCACTTTGACCTGAAAGTTTCACTAGATTTTGATAACGGAGCCGGATGCTTCGAGTGGAAAACACTTTCTAATGAAGTATGCAAAAGTGACTTGAAAGCATTGGTTATGCCAAAATGAGCATCAAAAAAGGCATAGGAGAATAAGGATAAGCATTTCTGGCTAGGACTACAACTTGTACAATGGTCTGGGTACATACTTTAGCTAAGTATTCGGTCGTGGATCAAGGCTAAAGAGGGTTCCACTATGAGTTGCTTTGATAGTTAACTAATGGGGTAAGAGAAACTATTGAATGCGGTCAAAGACAGCAGCCGATTTTTGAATAACGAAAAGCGAGGCATCAGATAATCCTTCAGATAGTAACCTAGGTGATGCGTCTCCCGCATCTGCGTTGAAGCTGATCAGTCCCGAATGTGTATGAAGTTTTGGGACCTCCTTGTATGGATTATTGTAGGAGAGGCATCTGCGAAAGCATAAACAAAAAGCTTTCCAGGAGCCATTAAAAATTGTGGAAGTCTAAGCTGTATTCATTGATGGAGACAACATAAATACACCTCATTTCACCTCAATGTCATGTACTATTTTAAAAATAACGCTGGAAACCTGTTCTCTTAAGCATAACTGCCAAAAAGCACAAAGTAATGGGAGGAAGGACCTCTGGTGTTTTCCCAGGCTTTTGGTCATCACCCGATAATCTGCTGATGCATTTGACTAGCATATTTTCTATAGTTCACGCATTCACGCTCACCGTTCGGTTACGGGACTTACCAGTCCCGCTCTGCCTTGGGGCTTACACTCAAGTCCCACCAGCAGCATCACCAAAAATGAGAAAGAGACTAGAGTGGCCATTTAGGGCTTATTATCCATAATCTGCTGGCGATATTCAACCACGAGTGGCTCCTCTAATGTTGATATTCCCGATCGAACCCGGCACGATGAGTCTGCGGCTGACTGGTTGCACCGTTAGACCTTTAATGAACAGGTTGCAGGTTCGAGCCTTGGGCAATGCAACAGCTTACGTTGGGTATAGCAGGCTGATGACGACTATCAAGCCAGAAATTGTCGTTTCAGTCTCCCTCGTCTTTGCTGGCAATGTCCATCTGCCTTCGTTGGCATGATTATAGGAAGGGTACACAGTTGTGTACAGATATTTCCAGCTCATTTACCCATTTTAACTACAGGAATGCGACTTCCGGAGTAAAGTAGCTTTTTGCTTTAGAGTAAGACCATCTTTGCGTTGCTGGCGTAGGTTGATCGAAAGTTCTGATCACTGAGTGATTAGTTTTTTGTAAGCCATCAAGCGCAGCATGCTCATATGTGAAGGAATGTCGCCTTTACAAATAATTCCCGAGAATTCGTTTCCAGTCGAGCCAAAAGGTAAGGTATTGGTCGTGTTGGATGCGTTCGTAGCGGCGACGGACAAGGCTGGCTAGAGAATTTCGCTACTGCCTTCTTCGGTGCCCAGGTATACAGCGGATCTAGTAACCACACTGAATCAAGGCGAACATAGGCAATGATTTCGCAGTTGGCCTGTGACTCTTTTAGGGAAAAGAGTCCGATGGAGTATAGTTTTGTTGGAGATCGTTGGTGGTTAGACTGTTGCACAGTGTTTTCTGAACACAGCGGTCAAATTTTTCTGCATGTCAAACCCAGTAATGAACCAACTCCGACTCCCACTTTGAAATGCAACAGGAAGCGTAGTCTGACGCATCATCATCGACTATATTCGCAGAAGGGACCAAATACATCACAGCACTTCTGTTTGTTGCCTCATAACCTTTTGATTTTTCAAATAAGCTTCACTCACGCAAAAGCCAAACTGAAATACCTTAAATGTAGATTTGTAATTTGTGTACGCTACAAAAAAATTCACATAGCGTGTGCCCGTCAACATACCTGTAAGGCCTGCGTTATAAAAAAGTATGATAGAGCAAATAAACTACTATGGAATTATTCCGTCTACTTGTCGACATAGGAGCATAAGCCAATTTACATTCCAGTTGAGAATGGGAAAGATGTCTGTTCAGTCTCCGTCTTGATGAATGGAAAAGGGTGTTCTATATCCAGTACCGGGACTGGACAAGCGCAACGCAGCGCACACCCCCTATGAGTTTCAAAATGCCCGCTATGGCTAAACCTCCAGGCCATTTCAAGACCGAGAATTTTTTCCGCCTTGCAGGCTCTCTTACCTCTAGTCACCCACACCGTTTTAACTGCCTCGACAGAGCCCCGCATGCGTCCATTGAAAGTCCTTCTCCCCAGCGTTTTTGCGAACTTGACAGTTGGTCAATACGCGTCTTCGCGGGCACTGCAAGGTCCAAGCTGTGTGCACTGCTCCACAAACGGAAGACGTGGGGGCTACTTAGGTCGCGTGGAGCTACGCTGCCCACAGAACAGCCCTTATTAGTGTACGAGTAAGATGTCAGAGGTGCTTTCTGGAGTCGTCATTCGGTGGCTGTAGTGCTGACGCCCCGTGGGCCGACAAGTCAGGTGTAGACTGGACCGATAATTAAGCGAGGAAGACAAGTGTAAACGTTGGAGCCCTAGTCACCAGAGTGGACGTAGGGAGAAGGGAGGGGGGGTGTCGTCAACAAAAAGTGTGAAAGGGGGGAGGTGGCGGGTCTACTGCGACGAGCTATGGCATGACCACCGAAGACGCTTCTGCTGCGTGCTGCCTTGACGAACGCGCGGAGCTCGCCCTACAAACTATGCGCCCATCCCAACCAGCACGCGTCCAGTGGGTCGGAACAAATGTCCTGGGCACTAATTATTCCTCTTTATGCTCCTTGGTTTTCCTGTTTTGGTCGACCAAAGGAACCGGAGAATGGTCTACAGAAGAACAGTACGTGCCTATCTCATGAAAGCCATGAGATTTCAGGAGATAGGGCACGTCATGCCAAATCAGCCCACACTGCGCTCCCCAAAGTTTTACAGGACTAAATAAGTGACCGCTCTTTAAAAAGAAGGCATATTGCGGTTTAAAAAGTAATATTACGTTGTTTCGAAATACTAATTTTTTTTAGAAAAGTGGCAAAATTCCGAAAATGTGAAAAATCGGGCTAGCTAGTTTAACTGGAGGTTTAAATGTCCACAATGCTTGTCCATCAAAACAATCGAGTAAATAAAACACACTACAAGTATAATTACTTTTGAAAATAATACTTGAGTTTATATTCCGCGGAATTTGTCTTCCAGATTAAGAGAAATGGAAAGTATGGCGGTCATCAAACAGGCTAAACTTCGAGTTTATATTCCAACACGGTTGCACGAGAGTTGACAGTTTCTTCTTCCGTTTATACATTGTTTAAGATGCGTTTGACTAAGGCAAACATATTTTCGCTCGATTGTGCTGGCAGGGACATCACAGAAATTAAATATTTCATAAGCTCAAATGGTAACAGGCCGGTTAGTGACAAATAGATTTAAATAGAATTGTTAGGTGAAATCGTAAACGTACCATTTTATGCATATTAAGAGATCTTTCCTTTTGTTAAATTTCTTCATAAGTATTTCGGGTGTTGGATTACGATACGTTTCAAATCGTCCTTGAAATTGTGGTAAATACTTTACGTATTCCTATGTTTTCTGTCTACTGCCCATAAATGTCAACTTTGTTTTATGTGCTTATCACAACCTTAAAAATAAGAAATTTATTAAAGGCATTCACCGAAGTAGTGAGCTCTGAGACAGTCTTCCAATGTAGCTGGCCATTTGGGTCATATTTGTAGACTCACCCAAACATGAAAACTCGTTGCCGAGAAGAATAAATGCGCACAGTATAATTCGGCAATTAATATGCCTGAGATCGATTTAAAAAGCTCTCATAATAAGTTACCTCTTGAAAGAACACTTTAATTAGATATTCTTCTGTCGAATGTCTGCGTACACAGCCGTTTTCCAAGATCAAATCAAGGAAAAATGGGCACGTTCGACCGGTTTTTCGACTTCGATAAAAAAGGGAGACAATATCTGCTGAAAATGAAAGAACTCGCCTATTTCTTTCTATTGGAGCGGTTTTCGCTATACTTGCTTACTTTTCGGCCCACTTCTAAGATTGCAAATGCACAGCCGAGTGGCCGAATATATACTAAGATTTTGCGAAGAAATGTCAATCTTCGGTTTCAATTTTCCGTATTCATTAATATTCAACTGCAGATAGATATTATCTGGACATCTTTTGTGTACTGCGTGCCAGAGAAAAATGACGGCATGTGGTGGCTTTTCTTCTGAATTTTCGCGTGGTTCCTATTAGGCGAAGTTCTGTCAAAATGCTTCAACTATTGGGTAGGCAACGAAACGCATGAATTGCAGACTGAAATCCACAGGTAGCTTCGTGAGTAGGTGGAAAGTGGGCTAATTATTATGTCAAGAGATAAACGCAACGACTCCCAAGGAGGGCGGAGCGGAGACTCGCATCTTAATTCGTTCGCAAGGAGACAGAATTCACTTCATTCTCTGTCTTTATACACTTACCGTATTCTAGTGGCTAGACGGAACCAAGACGAGTGCATGTGGTACTGGTGCAAAGGCTGATGGAGCTGAATCTCCGTCCATATCCTGATATGCACGTGCCGGCCACTGCGCACGTATAAATAAATTGGAACTAGATCGCGGATCTTCTAACGAGTCCTTGTGGAAACCACACCTGAGAGAATCAACTACACCCTGACGCGCAGCAAGAAGAACGATGTGCTTTATTTTGAAACTATCATTTCAAAATTTTCAGCAAAAACGACTCTTTTCACTGCAGATAAAATTGGTACGCCAAAGAGCGCACCGGACGATACACAGTAATAGAACGCTGCGAATGTCGGCGTCATAAACGGTCGTCCGTGAATGCATCGCAAAATTGCGTCAGAATTTTCTCAAAATGGTGCAGACGTCGTTTGCAAATGACCTTCTTATCGTAGCTAATATTAACAAAGTGGTAGATAGCAGTATTTAATGAGAAAAATGGGCCAACCCATGTATGTATAAGAAGATTCACATGTGAATGGAGGAAAAAAATGGCGGATGAAATTCAAAAGCCCGCCAGCAGGAAGACCAAGTTATTTGGTCAGCAAGCGCCCAGTCCGCGACCTTGAACAATTTAGGATAAAGTCAATAAACCTAGTCACTAGACCACTTCCCCCACACATGTACCGGTGACAAATCCCAGTCAAGTCAACTGTGTTTGATGTGACGCGAAACTCCAATTTACGAGCTCTGTATACGTGAAAACTAAACTATACTTAAGAGTCAAAATCAATTTGGCAGCATGAAAGTTTTGTGGAAACCGTATTTGAGGGAAAACCTTTCGGAATGACATAGTCTTTTACGTAAGAAAATCTAAACACCTACATTTTTAACAGTTCTGGCGAGGAAAACTAGTTTATTTTATAGAGTGAGCCAGAATCAGATGTGCTAGTGTAAGCTAATTGAATAGAGGTCTTTCTCTGAGTGGGATAGTGGATTAAGAGCCTCTCATGTGGATCAAGCGCCCCAAACTCTTCGTTGAAACTGGAGGCTGCGCCCCATTCTTCTCGTGGTTGCTAGGCTACGTCCATAATTAATCGTAGTTGATGGTCTTTCGAGTACTGTCAGTCGTCGATTCGTGAGGTCCAACGTCCCCCACACAAGAGGATTAACCAGTGCGATAGAACAGGTAATCCGATGAGTGCATCTACAGCTTTTATTCACTGTTACCTTTTACTGGGTATCGAATACCGATACGTAACGAATGTTTCAGTTCTGGGTCCTGTCAGATAAATTTTCATCCCCTCGGTCACAACGAAAAAACAAGTTGAAAATTTTTATTCAAACAAAATCCAGTATGCAAGCCCAGAATTAGTTAAAAATTGTCCTTATTAAAGACAAAACCAGCAGACGGGTAAAGCGGGGCAAGCAGAGCAGCCTTGGAGTCTGTTGAAGAAATCAGGTGTTTTCGCTGTCTTCGTTTGCACTCCACGCAAATCCGCGGCACTGTATCGTATGAATTGCAATTTTCACGCCCTGACAGCGTTGATGCTTTAAGAAAACATTTGAAATTGCATCCCGGTCGTAAATCATAACTCCCGCCAAAAAGTATGCCGCAGTGAAGGGGGGCTTGCCAGGTTATTGCCAATTAAGCGGCAGTGCCACCCAACGCCTAAGTAGATCTGCTGCAACATCTGATCTACGATGAGAGGAACTACAAGCCCTATTGTAAAAAGCACTTATGTGACAGAGTTCCGAGAGCAAACAGAGCCGCCACTAAAGTGTCGACGTAGGTATATCGCAGCGTACATGCATACCTTTGAGCCGTCTGTATCTGAATCCCCGGTAGTAGCTTAACGCGACTTCTAAAAGCACCAGACAATCTGGATCGAGAAATGACTAGGGAACGGAAAGCCCCAACTTTATTTATTAAAAGAGATAAAAATGCAAGAACTGCATTTCAAACGGCCTCCGAGCAGTTTCAAATGAGTGAAAGCAAGCAAAGGAGTGTCAGTCTGAAGTTCAGACAATTTATATTGGAGTTACATTTGGGTGATTATTCAAAAAAACAGAATAAACAAAAAAATAACTCAGAAGGGCACAGTTTCGGTGGTTAATTGACAACCCTTCCTGAGGCCAATATAGGAAGCCATGATTCAAACGTTCGAGTTCTTCTAAAAAAAAGAGAAAGGGTGTAAATATTTAAACCGGCACGAACTGAACACCTACCAATCATACTTAGGCATGTAAATAGTATATAAGGAAAGGTTAACGGGAACCAAACGTTAGCTGTGAAAATGGCTACAAGCTGTACCAAACTGAAGGTGTTGCGCATACACAATACCGGGGGAATATTGGTTTCCTCTAGGTTAAGTGTAAAGAAAAATGCTACAACGTTTAAAAACGCGAGTTTGAATGCTTCCTCGGATGGTCAATGCACACCGGTCGCCGTTACTTATTTATTTATTGGTACAGGATTTTGGCAGAGTTGAATAATTCCTTTGACCCAATTGTGAAAAACTCGGCGGCCTCAGTGGGATTCGAACGCACGCCAGCAAGGGGAAGGCTTTAGTACAGCCAACGCTCTAGCCAACTGAGCTACGAGGACCCCACCAGGATCCGTAATTTCTATCAAACTTAGGTGAAGTTACCCGCCCAGTCTACTGCAACGTATGGAATCCACCAATTCTGATACAGTAAGCTAACTGCTCAAGCAGGATTTCCTAAGCAATCAATCTAGAATCCACCAAATGACTAAAATGCAAAATTAATTAATGGAGGATTCTGGCAGATTTTAATAACTCCTTTGACTCACTTGTGAAACACTCAGCGGCCTCGTTGGAATTCGGTCATTAAACTCACGGCTCCCGGTGGGGCCTCGTAGCTCAGTTGGCTGTACTAAAGCCTTCCCCTTGCTGGTGTGCGTTTGAATCCCACTGAGGCCACCGAGTTTTTCACAAGTGGATCAAAGGAATTATTTATTTATATTGGTAGTTACCAAGGAACGTAAATAAGCCGGGACCATCCTGATAAACGGTCTGAGCACCCATCGATGAGACTAAAATTCGATATATATAATTGCCAGGGAAGCACAGGATGGTCATCGGAACGAGAAAACGTTTCTATTAAAAGGCTGTATTGTTTGTAAGTCACAATTTTAAGCTAGTAATCCAGCATAATGAAAAACTCTGACTGCTGCTTGAGTCCAAATCCCCAGTTTCGAGTACTTATAAAAACAAAATAAGTGTCTCTGATTTCCCAGTCAAAGAAAATTGCCGCATTATGAACCAAATATACGCAAAATACCGGAAAGGTCGATAAGCAACAACATGAGATTCGAGTATTTCCAAGGACGCGAACCCAAAAAAACCCTGTTGGAAACACAAGGTTTGAAAAACCAGATGACTAGAGTGCAGTATTGAACAGGGATGCGAATATAGTCAGAAGAAGGTAAACCCCTACCAGAAATACTGTCTTGAGAAAGACATTAGAACCATTCTCTTTGCTGAATTACACTAAAGCGATCATAAGCCGCTTAAAAGAGCTCAACACAAACCACAGCAGGAACCAGTCAAAAGTAGGCATTTCTTTCAAGCAGGGTGGGAAAACAAAGGTTTCGATGACAATGACGGTAATTTTTTTTAAAATTGTGTTTGGGGTTAGCAAACCGTTTTCGCAGAGCAAACACGAAGGAGTGAACCGTTAGTCATGTCAGAAACAAAACTAAGTGTGTCTTAACGCGGACACAAAAGCCACCGTCGGCAGCAACACCCCAAGACGGGTCAGGAGCGGAAGAGAGGGGGGGAGGGGCTAGAGACTGAGCTCTAAACGTATTGCAGCACAGACAAGTGAAAGTCGTCTCAGGTTCAGACGGCTACGAGGAGGAAAAACGGTGTGTTGAAGACTTCACATGCAAGTGTCACCAACACTGGGCCTCCCCGAACACGCGCACCACACCACCCTCTTAGCGTGTGCGTTAGCTGGAGTTTAAAAAGCATGTTGCCATGGCCTACAATTTTGCCGTCTTCCGTGTGTGAACGCGTAAGCGAGGGCAGAGGAAGAGGGCGGGGGGGCAGGAAGGCCAAGGTGGCAGCAGGATGAACAAATGTGCCTCCAAAAAGACAGTTAGAGCACAAACTGGAGATAAATGGCAGCCACTGACTGCGAGGTTAGGTTGTAAAGACCGGCGACGAAAAGAGACAATCTCAAAGGAAATTTAGAGAGCAACAGGGGTAGGAAGGGACAATTATGCGGACGCGGACGAGATAACTGACTTTGACGCAGAAGTGGCTGCCGGGCCACATGAAAGAAAGGGAACTGCAGCAAGTTGGTCCGCGGTAAGCCTACCGCAGTGGACATTAGTCTTACTGTTAAGGAAGCTGTAGACTTAGTGTATGGCATCCTTCCGGAAGAAACCTCAAGGTAGCTCTGAGGTTGAGTAATAGGCTGACGGCATAAAATCACGTGCCGCTGGAATGTCTTGTGTCGAAAAGCTGGGTAAGCTAGCTTCGTGGGAAGCATGCAGAGGACACAGGACCAGACTCAGTAATCCTCGTGTCTGTATCGAAGAAGATAGAACCACTATGCGACAAAAATTTTACAAAATTAACCGACGGTTCTGTCATTGGGGTGCGACCATTGTTTCAGTGGGTGCCAGATTCGGAGCTGGACATAAATAAACGAATCAAACATATCTAACTACAAGTATTCTAAAATTTTGCAATGCCTATCAGCAGCTGACATGCGTCTGCTTCATTGACGAGGCCGCAGTAATGGATTGTCTTCAACTCGAGTTCTATGGCGACGAAGTGAAATGTGTTGAGATACGCTGAAAGAGACCTAGTTGGGCCTGTCCGATTCATCGGCA
Organism: Schistocephalus solidus; assembly: GCA_017591395.1. NCBI lineage: Eukaryota > Metazoa > Platyhelminthes > Cestoda > Diphyllobothriidea > Diphyllobothriidae > Schistocephalus > Schistocephalus solidus. Next base: position 77,731 of record WEDG01011677.1, read on the forward strand.
CTAATTGGCAGGCATGCAGAAACTCCATCCTAGTCATAATCAATGTCAAGTAGATCAGGCTACGGATGGCTGCGATACTTGGTAGAAAACGGACATGCCACGACGTACGACTTACTCAAAAATTCTGACATGCGACACAAAAAGGGGTCAGGCAGTTGAATCATGTCATGAGAACAATCATTTCAAAAATGACCGCAATAAATAAACCGAGGCTATCGACTCAAAAAAGGTCGGACTAACGTGCATGTGCTTTGTTCTTAAAGGTTCGATTGTCGGATGTTGCCAGAAACAACTTAACGCATAAACTAGCACTGGTAGGGGGCATGTCCTGTGGTGACATCCCTCCGTTTTTTTGATACTTCTCGTATGCCAGGGCATTATTGCGTAGTTGAATGGGCATATAGTTGCGTAAAGTACAAAAAATCAACTGGCTGTCACGTAAGCCATGATGATCAGTCCTGTGGTTATTTCTAAGATGAAAGGATATCGAAATATTTATAGTTGCGTCATGATGCAGTAAAGCAAGGGGTCGGCAACAGTATTAAAAGTCAGAGCGAAGCACGTTAACAAAGAGCATACATCTCTCTGGTGGTATTTTGTGACGATGTGAACGCGCTTAGGGGCGTTAAATTTGGGAGAACATTTGTCATCCTTCTAGGCGGGGATTCAGCCTGAAAACTCCACACAAAAATACACATTGGGCTGACCACGCGGTCCGAGTTCTCCCGTCAGTTGGCAACCACCCAAGCCACGGCTTTTAGCGCACCGTGATAGTTTCAAGCGCGTCAGATTGTTTATAGTGAGGAAAATGCGCTGAGCCGTCAACCTCACTCCCTCCTCACACGCACTATGATTTCACACAAGGGGCTTGAACGACGCACATTTCACATGTGTGAGGGTGCCAGGCGTCACGTTAGGAAGGAGCCAACGCAGCCTGACTCTCAGACCACCAATCAGTCACTTCACACAACACACATTGGACTGGCTGCGAGGTCTGAGTGTAACTGTCAGTTGGCAACCTTCCAACCCACGGTGCTGATCGTCCCGGGCTATTCTAAACTTCAGATCACACATGCAGGAGAGGAACCACGTGCAAGAGCCGAGGATCATACCTGCCTCTCAATCAGTTATACATACTGAGAGCATGTTTTTGAGGTGTTGCGTGTGATCATGTGAGATGCAAAGGCTAATGAGGAGAGATGTAGTGCTGTGGTTTAGCCGGCGGTGATCTACCGCAGGTTTGTATGGAGACGCATATGGCCTAGTAGGCCCATGTGGCGCGTGAAGGTGCGCGGGCAGTGCGGACAGTTGATTCGGTTGCGGCGGGTGTATGTTGGTGCTCCTGACACTGGTTCGCCCGTCACTGTGTGATGAATTCGCAAGCGGTCGATCAGGCCGATGTGCATGTGCGGTGACAATGAGGACAAGATAGGCCGGAGGTGCTGAGTCTGCGAGTACTGGTAGTCCAGCTCATGGGAGGAATGTGTGAAGTTTTGATGGGTGCGCAAGATGTGTCAGATGTGTTGGCATTGCGGTTACTACCGATTTTGTGGATACACAAGTGACCGAGCGGACTCATGCGACGAGTGAATGCGCGTGGGCTGTGAAGACATTGGAGGCGGCGGTCTCTGCTGTGCATTGGTGCTTTAGACACTAGTTCGCCAGTCTCCGCGCGATGAATTTGCAAGTGACCGATCAGGCGGATGTATGAGGTGAATGTGCGATCGCAATGAGGACAGGTTAGTACCGAAACCCCCACTGCTGATACTGAGAATAGGGATGTGGTCTCTATGATGGTGGGAGCAATGGAATTGACGCCAGGAGTGAGGGTGGGGGAGTTTGAAGGAGGGTTGGCAGAATTTGACGTAGAAATTTGAATTGTCGGATTGTTGGCGCATTGCGTCCGAAGATGTACAACCAGGCCGATTCTCGCGCGGAAGATGCGCTGACAGCGCGGGAATGTTGGCAGGGTGGTCCAGGGCGCTGGTGACTTTCGTGCCGCTCTTTTGGCCTTGGCGGCGGCGATCCGGTTGGCCTCATAGATTTCTGAACCAGTCTTCACGGATCTTCTCCATGCCGGTCTATCCTGGGTGAGGTCCTACCAGGTCACCGTATTGATTTGCAGTTGCTTCAGCGATTTCTTCAAAGCATCCTTGTAGCGTCTTTTTTGACCTCTCTGCCGGTGAGCACCCGTAGCGACATCTCCGTAGAAAAGTCGTTTGGGTAGTCGCTCGTCGTCCATTCTTACCAGGTGGCCGCTCCATCGCAGTTGCAATTGCCTCCGCATGGCGTGGATGCTGAGGATTCATGTCCGCTCCAGGGGTGTAGGGGTACAAGTTAGGTGTAGCACCACACAGATAGCATTTGGTCTGTCCATTTGTCTCGTACAGGTGGTGAATGCTCCTGTGGCCGCCTGTAACTGGTACCAAACTCTCACCTGTGGCTCCTCGAAGTTGGGTTATTCCCAGCGGCCACAACCCGGGCAACCGTCACAATCGGCGGGCTAAACCAGGTGAGGGTCTTCGGTGTTGTGTGTGCCTCCACACCCGGTATGTCTGACTCCCGAACTTCCCACCTCCCCCCTCTCAAAAAGTTCTACAGTGGGGGCGACAGTAACCCCGTAGGCGGTCCAGGCTAACTCGGGTCGTTCTCCCACTATAACAAAACCGTGACCCATAGTGGAGCTCGGCAGCCGTGTGTGATGTCCTAGCGCCGTCCGACCGGAACGGAAGACGGCGCTAGTCGCTCGGGAACTGGCGCACTACAAGGTGGACATTGCTGCTCTCAGCGAGACTCGATTCTCTGAGCAGGGTGAGCTGGAGGAGGTGGGTGCCGGCTACACCTTTTTCTGGAGCGGCCGGCCAAAGGCAGAGCGACGCAACGCTAGTGTTGCCTTTGCCTTGCGGAAAAACATCTTGGGACGTTTGCCCTGTTTGCTGCAGGGTATCAATGATCGCCTGATGAGCCTCCACCTGTCTCTTCGGGGAGACCAGTTCGCCACCATCATCAGCGCCTACGCTCCTCCAATGACGAGCTCTGATAGACGAAGGACAAATTCTACGAGGACCTGCACGCCTTGCTGGCGACTGTGCCGAAAGAGGACAAGTTAATTGCCCTTGGTGACTTCAACGCCCGCGTCGGTTCGGACCACGCTGCCTGGCAGGGAGTGCTGGGTCCCCAAGGTCACGGTAGCTGTAACGATAACGGCCTCCTTCTGCGAACGTGTGCGGAACACCGTCTCCTGCTGACCAACACCTACTTCCGCCTTCCGACGCGGGAGAAGGTCACGTGGATGCACACTCGGTCGCCGCGCTGGCATCTGCTGGACTATGTTCTCGTCCGGAGGCGAGATCGACAGGACGTGCTGATAACCAAGGCGATCCGCGATGCCGATGTTTGGACAGATCACCGCCTCGTCATCTCCCAGATGAGACTCCGACTGCAAACCCGACGAAGGCCCCAAGGTAAGAGGACGCCAGGTGAGTTAAATACTCTTTTGTTAAATTTGCCTGCTCACTTTTTTGATTTCAGCAACCAAATAACCGAGAAACTTGGAGGACCTGCATGCTCCAGATGATAATGCTACCGTGGAGACACGATGGTGTCAACTGCGAAATGTCATCCAGTCCACCGCCCTCGAAGTCCTCGGACGCTCACGCCGTCAACACCAGGACTGGTTTGACGACAATGACGCCGACATCAGCAACTTACTCGCGGAGAAGAATGGACTACACAAAGCCTACATGGACCTTCGGACTGACGTCACCAAAGCAGCCTTATTCAGATGCCGGCGCCTTGTACAGCAACGGCTGCGGGAGATACAGGATGCCTGGATGATCCGAAAGGCTGAGGAAATCCAGGAGTATGCGGACGGCAATAAAGTGAAAAACTTTTTCAAAGCCATCAAGGCCATCTACGGCCCGTGTATCACGGGGACCGCACCGCTGCTCAGCTCTGATGCACAACAGTGCTGACAGAAAAATCGAAAATTCTGAAGCGCTGGGCCGAGCACTTCAGAAGTGTCCTTAATTGCTCATCAGCCATCTCCGGTGCTGCCATTAACCGGCTCCCTCAAGTGGACACGAACAATGACCTGGATCTGCCGCCTTCCCTACCAGAAACCATCCGGGCCGTGAAGCAGATTGCCAGCGGTAAAGCACCGGGATCCGGCGCAATCCCACCGGAAGTCTACAAGAACTGTGGGCCCCAGCTGATGGCAGAACTCACAACACTCTTTCAGGAGATGTGGCGCCAAGAATAAGTTCTTCAGGATTTCAAAGACGCGACCATCGTCCATCTCTACAAACGGAAGGGGAACCGGCAACTCTATGATAATCACAGAGGCATCTCGTCACTCAACATCGCCGGGAAGACCTTCACCCGTATCCTTCTCAATCGTCTGAACGGTCACCTAGAGCACGGCCTGCTCCCGGAAAGCCAATGTGGCTTCCGCCGACACCGCGGAACAACCGATATGATCTTTGCCGCCCGCCAGCTACAAGTGCCATGAGATGCAAACTCACCTAAAACCTACCTTCGTGGATCTAACGAAAGCCTTTGACACAGTGAATCGCGACGGACTGTGGAAAGTCATGCAGAAATTCGGCTGTCCTGAGCGGTTTACGCACATGGTACGTCAGCTTCATGACGGGATGACGGCGCGCGTCACTGACAACGGGACGGTATCCGAAGCATTCGCAGTGACCAACGGAGTGAAGCAGGGCTGCGTATTGGCTCCCACCCTGTTCAGTCTCATGTTCTCGGCTATGCTGATGGACGCCTACCGTGATAAGCAGCCTGGTATCCGCATCGCCTATAGAACTGACGGACACGTTCTCAACAGTCGGCGTATGCAGGCTTCAACGCGCGTGTTTACGACTACAGTCCATGACTTGCTCTTCGCAGACGACTGCGCCCTTAACACCGTGACGGAGGAGGACATGCAAAGGAACACGGACCTCTTCGCCGCAGGCTGCGCCGATTTCGGGTTAACAATTAGTACAGCCAAAACGGTTGTCATGCACCAGCCGCCACCCAGCGCGGAATACAATGCTCCCCGAATAAAGGTCAACGGTGCTCAACCCAAAAACCGTGGAAACCTTTGCTTATCCAGGAAGCACACTGTCACGCAACACGAGAATCGATGACGAGGTTGCCCAACGGATCTCCCAAGCTGGTCAGGCCTTCGGCCGGCTGCAGGCCCCCGTGTGGAATCGCCACGGTATTCACCTGAACACCAAACTGAAGATGTACAAGGTCGTCGTCTTGACGACACTCCTTTACGGAGCGGAGACCTGGACAATCTAATCGAACCAAGCCAGGAAGCTAAATCAATTTCATCTCAGCTGCCTCCGCAGAATACTGAAGTTGAGATGGCAAGACATGATTCCGGACACACATACATGACGACGATGACGACAGTTCGACAGTCGATTTCGACGAGGTCCATCGTATGCTCCACATCAGGTGGTGCAGGGACGGTGACTTGCGCTGCAGCTACCACACTCTCTCCTCCTCCTCCACCTGAGCCCGGTGTCAAGACAGAGTCAAGAAGACCGGAGATGGGAGAGAATGCAGGTGGCTGGCGCGGCCGGAGCCCCCCTGGATGCACCACCACACCTGGCTAAAATCCACGGAGTGGGAGAGCCATAAAGGTCACACATATATACATACATACACACGACAGTTCGACCGTCGTAGTCCGACGATGTCCACCGTATGCTCCATGGGAAAGTGGAGCAGGGACGGTGACTTGCGCGTGATTTAGTTTAAAGTGATAGTAGACTTGCGCTGCATCTACCACACTTCCTCCTCCTCCCCCACCTGAGCCCGGTGTCAAGACAGAGTCAATAAGACCGGAGGCGGGAGAGGACGCAGGTGGCTGGCGCGGCCATGTCCCCTAAGTCCTAGCCGCCCCTAGGCGTGCCACCACACTTCTATGTTCGGCATTTGTTATGGGAGCGCAACCCGAATAACGCATGCCATGCCCTAACGTGGCCCCGGTGTTGGTCCAACGCATCTACCACGTGGCCCGTTTAGGGGGTACACACACACACACACACAAACACAAACAAACACACACACACACACATGACAGTACGACCGTCGTAGTCCGACTATGTCAACCGTAAGCTTCACACCATGGTGGTGCAGGGACGGTTACTTGCGCGTGGATTAGTTTTAAGTGATAGTAGACTTGCATTGCATGTACCACACTCTCTTTTCCCTTACCTGCCTGTGCCCAGTGTCAAGACATAGTCAAGAAGACGGGAGGCGGGGTCGGGCGCAGATAAGGCATCTCCCACGGAGTGGGAAAAAGCGGGGTGCGGCATGAGCCCGCACCTACGCGTGCTCATTTTGGCACGCGCGACCCCCCTCCCCATGTTCGGCATTTTTTTATGGGACCGCATCCCAGAATAATAACGCCTGCCGCACCCTGATTTGGCCCGTGTTGGTCCAGCGCATTTACCACGCTACCCGTTTAGGACACACACATATTAATGCAGCAGAACGCAATGAAGTCTGGGATGCACGCGGATATTGGTGACGTATCAAGGAGACGATCTCATGCTGGCGCTCCCGTTGGTGGTAGAGAAATATGCGTGCAGGCTGGAAGTTGCGCGAAGGAAGAGAGAAAGAGGAAGTGATCAGACATGCGATTATGCCTGCATGCACACTGAATGATTCCATAAAATCATTCGCAAGCATGGGCACGTGAACTGGTCTGTAAACATTCTGCTTCCGATGCCCTCCTTTCAGAGAGGAGGGTGGAATTTAACAAATGCGAAAGACAAGATTGCTCTATACAAGAGCTAAGGAAACAGCAATAACAAAAATGGAAACTACTACTATCTTTCCTAATAAAAATGGTGAAAATAAGAAGCTCATTTCCAAAGCAACCAAACGACAGCAAAAAATATTTGTTTTTTTCTATTTAAATAACGCAGGTGCAGAGCAAAGAAAACAGGGACTCACAAACTTCTTTTGTTTAAGAAAATTGCCTCCCAAGGGCCGTATAGCATCGGTACCACTTGAACCCGGAGTGCCTCGCTTCTTGTTTTGGCCACGGCCTCTAAAACCAGGATTTCTTAACAGGACAGTGTGAGCAGCCGATTTTTGGGAGCCCGGGCTGCGTAGAATTTGTTTGTGCGCGGCTGAAACGGTGAGGAAAGGCAACGGAATATAAGGGAAAGTATATAGCTCCGATGAAGCCGAGGCTATGATATCGGTAGTCTATTGAAATAAAACTGGTCGAAGTTTTAACGAGACACCGGTTCTACCTCTGAGCTTTCAAACTTGGGTATTGAGCTGCATCGGCAAGACTGATGATTTCGCTTAACAGAAGACAGTTAACAATAAAACAGTAGGGCGAGCCACAAACTTAAAACATAATGGTATGATTGCCATCGCGAAAATGGAAAAATGTGAGAATGGGACAGCGCAGGCTGGGACCGTGTGCTTAAGTTTATTAGCTATGCCAAGTAAACAGTCACTGTTCGCGCCGAAACTCCTCAAACATTGAGCGAAACCCTACAAATACGGTTTCGGACAGAAGATCCTATGCATGCGGGGTTCCAAAAATAAGTGGCCCGACATAGATCTATACATTTTATAATTTGTCCTGCTTTCGAGTCACTTGTCTAAATAACTACCTAAATAATATGGATTTAATCTACTGATTTTCGGTGCATTTATGTATACAATCATAGTACCTGGAAAAAACGCAGGAACTTACGCCAACTTAACCCTTCGCACGCGGAGTTCTGCTATCTTAAAATAAAATTTGTAATTAATAAAAATTTTCAGATGCTGGGAGGATTATTCGTGTTGGATGAATTCCACATGATTAGGAGTGCAGCTTATAAAAACCGCAAAAAATCGACAAATTGTTAGGGATGCCTTGTATGGCCGCCTAAACAGGACACGGGAATACGAACCGCCCCGCCCGCTTAAAATAGGTGGTCTTACGGTAAATTTCAGGAAAGGTAGCTATATACGTGTCTTAACGCTAACACTAAGCCTAACATAAAACTGACCTCAACCTAAGGAAAGGTAGCTATATACGTGTCTTAACGCTAACACTAAGCCTAACATAAAACTGACCTCAACCTAAGGAAAGGTAGCTATATACGTGTCTTAACGCTAACACTAAGCCTAACATAAAACTGACCTGTATCCTTAATTTTAACCCTAGCCCCAACTCTGACCTTAACCTCAAACTTAACCATAGCCCTCATCGTAATCCCAAACATAATTTCCTAGGACGTTAGCGTAAATCTACATGCATTGTGGATGGTTCCTTTTCCGGTGTTCTGTCTAGGCGGCCATACAAGGTACCCCTACCGTCAAATGTTTCACGTATTTTGGCGCTGACGACGATTCTATCATTTGTTCTCTTAATACATGAATACTAATTACTTCGATAGACTGATTGAGGACCATAGCGTTTCACAAATAGGAAAGAACAGAGAAAGCTGATAAGAGTCTCCTAACCATACAAGACGTAACATAGGTGGATAAAAAATGCTAATTCCATGAGGCAAAGCACCATGAGGATTCGTGTGTCTGCTGATGTCCGTTAAATCGAAGTAAACTACCCATTAAGGCATAACGATCCCTACTATAACGGCTGCTGTTGTAATTTGGTAATAAGCCACATCTCTATGGAGGTACAGTTTAAAAGGATGCTGAGCAGGTGGGACAGAGCCAATGGCACAACCGTTATAGATGTTGCATCCAAGAACAGTATGAAAAGGGAACAGAGTCTGGTACATCTAATAAGCAGTTTGAACTGAAAAATAAAAGCGAACAAGTAGTCACAACACCCACTCAAAGTGGAGTCAACGGAAGGTACAAACTGCATATAAGCCAACCAACATTTAAGAGAAAAGCAGCACCCAAAGAGAAGAAAACGGTGCTTCTGTATAATCGTTGAGAGGTTGTTGGTATCCACAAAGAGCTAGAGAATGGCTCTCATGGTATCCTCAAGAGACTTTAAACTATGCTGCAAATGACATCACGTCAGAAGACACTAGCGGATTGCCTGATGACGAAACATTGAGTAAAATCACAGCAAGCACTAGACGTAAAACCTAGCGATAAAACCGGTGGTAAGAAGGATGACGGCAAATGAGAAGACCAAGAATCTGCTAACTGGATAGAAAGAAGAACCGCCTCGATGCCGCCTAGTGTAAAGCTGGAGAATTAGTAACCATGGGAGGAGGAGGAGGAGGAGGAGGAGGAGGAGGAGGAGGAGGAGGAGGAGGAGGAGGAGGAGGAGGAGGAGGAGGAAAGAAGGAAGGGGTTGAGACAAACATCCCTGGAGGTTGATCAGCCTGCGTGGCGTAAAATATTGGACATGTGGTCGAGCAAACATACAGTCCAGGTGGTCAGTTCGTGTTCTTTTTTATACTCACGACAGGAGAGGCCAGCTGGCATAAATGGTTCCCGGTGGCTAGAGAAAACCATGAACGGAGGGGATATGGGTGGAGTAGGAAGAGAATACAGTCCTGTCACGAGGAGCAGTCTCCGGTTGGCAAATACGTCAGTGGTTAACCGCAACATACGACTTGAAATCGTCAACCTCAGTGGCTAAAAGAACTGATAAATCAGGACGACCGAAGTCCAGATGATCAATTAGGCCTATTTCTGACTGTAATATTTCCGATCGAAACCGGCTCAATGGTTGGTGTTGGACTTCTTATCATCAGGCCGATGGTTCGAAGCCTCGGGTGGGGCAGCACCTGGGGTTGGCTGACTTAAAACGGCTTATAAGCCAGATATGGCGATTCCGGTTTTCGCACTCTCAAACAATAAGGCAAATAACAACAAAAATCAGTAAAAAAAATAACTACTAATAAAAGTGCATTTTTTAAAATGTTATCCAACTGGATGACAGTGAAGTTTGACAGAGAGGACAAGCATGAGGCTTAATCCACGTGAAAAATTTTTACCTCTGAATGTAGAACTAAAAAATATCTCCAGTAATGATATGTAGTGTACGAAATATTTTAGGTCTTAAGGAATTCAAACCCATAGAAATCGTTTTGGTTTCTCGAGAGATACAGAAAGCAGTTTCCAAACGAAGGTTTATTTAAAACTATGCAAATACGCACCCATTTCAGATGGCTGCGAGGGGAGACCTTTAGGAGGTACTATAGCTTGGAATTCCCCCCTACCTCTTCCTCCTTCGGCGGATGGAGTCCCTGATAGAGCCATGCTCCCGGCGTCGGAACCCCGGAATTTCGATTTTCGCTTTCTCTTCTTATTCTTCGTGCTGTTCTGAGCTGCCTGTTGAATCTGCAACACAAAATACACGATTAAAAGTATTATATAAAACGCATTTACAAAGGCGTTATCAACGCATGTGGAGGCTCATAAGATAACCCAAGTTCAAAAGTTTCGCAAATCCCTGTGACTCACGACATCGCTACCCTGCCCTGGCAACATGTAGGCATTTTTGACGACAAATCGTTGTTGAAATGGCCAGTCGCTATGGAAGTTAGACCGCCGCTGTTGAACTTTACAGTTCTGTCGAGCCAAGTTGGGCTGGAGCAAATGCTGATTATTTAGCGGAGGAAGTCAACGCTCACGAGCCTGTTTGGAACATGGAAACATATACAGTAGATTGCCTAACTCATGACATTTCATCCTCGAAATTTGGGGTACACATTTTCAGTTGTTAATTGAGTCTTTATACTGAGTAGAGGCGCGAAAAGCTGTTTAACCAAGGAACAGTTCATCTCAGATATGTTTATTCAAGACAAAACTGGGTGAAATGGGGCCAAATCCGACGTTTCTTGATTTCCAGGTGTATTCTTACGCCATTGCACCTTCTGGAAATATTAGATATGAAGATACGATAATTCACTTGCCTTCGGGAAAACAAGGAAGGATTTATTATTTTTGTATTTAGTTTTGCAAATTTGTGACGCCTTATACCAACAAACTCAGTAATAAACTGGTGTGAGTGTATTTTGCTTAACCACACCGATAATTGGAGCTTTAAACAAGCATATATACGAAAAGCCACCGCATACCGTCATTTTCGCTGACATGCCGTACGCAAAAGATGTCCAGATAATATCTATCTGCAGTTAACTATTAATGAATACAGAAAATTGAAAAAAATTAGTATTTCGAAACAACGTAATATTACTTTTTAAACCGCAATATGCCTTCTTTTTAAGAGCGGTCACTTATTTAGTCCTGTAAAACTTTGGGGAGCGCAGTATGGGCTGATTTGGCATGACGTGCCCTATCTCCTGAAATCGCATGGCTTTCATGAGATAGGGCAGTTAATGTATACCATGATGTTGGTCTCCATAATCAAGAGGCATCACGACTAACAAGGTTATTGTGCAGTGACGGCGGAAAATCACGTTAACATTTCGTGCAGCGGATTAAACGCACCGGAGATTTCACTTCTAATGCAGCCCATTTGCGACGATTAGAAGAGTGGGACGCAGGTGGGGTATGAAATTGAGAAAGATTATGCGCTAAGGAGTACATGCCTGGGGAGTACAGCCTACCTTTTGGTCGCGTATGACTACAACACCCATCTCTTCATCATCGGTGGTCACCGCGGAGAGGGAGGTGCTGACAGTGGCATTTGCAACAGGATTAGACGGTTCACCATCGGTGGGCCTCTTCGGGGTCGAGAACTCCGGTTTCTCACCGGAGAAACGTTTGGCTGGCCGGCCGCCAGGAAGTTTGTTCGTGCGTTTTTCAGTTTTCCACTGCTGATGCCCCGTCGCTCTAGGCTTGTTGCCGCCTTTCGTGTTGGCAGCAAAGCGCGGCCGCGAGGAAATTTGGATGGAGTCACTGCCGGGTCGATAATCATCACCCAGTTCGGAGACCTGAATGACCTCAACTGAAAATAGGCAGAGCGCAGAAATCATACGAACGCAAAGTACGCGGACGAGCTCCCAGAATAAAAAAATATCAAAATAGACGTAAACACCAAACGAACCGACCCCAATTGGGGCGGGTTTTGTACTGGATAAAGTCCGAGATCGTCGTTTGGAAGTCCCCGGGTAGAAGAAACAGAAATTATTTTAAAAACGGGTAATGATGCCGTGTATGGCCACCTAAACAGAACACGGGAATGGGTCCTCACAATACATGTGGTTCGCACTACATTCCAAGACAATCGTGCTAAGAATTAAGGTGAGGGTTTGGTTTAGGTTTAGGGTTAGGTTTAAGTTTGAGGTTAAGGTCACAGTTAGGGTTAAGGTCATGACTATACTAAGGGTTAAGATTTTCGTCGTGTTAACTTTAGGTTTAGGGTTAAGATTAAAGATATAGTTTAGATTTATGTTAGCGTTAAGACACCGGTATATGTACCCTTCCTGAAATTTACCGCAGGACCACCTAGTTTAAGCGGGCGGGGCAGTTCCCATTCCTGTGTCCTGCTTTGGCAGCCATACAAGGCATCTCTACCAAGAAAACGTAGCAAGCCTACGCGTAGCATAAACGATGCAGGCAGATGTAAAGACTAACTTAGAGAAAGGAGAGGGAAATACGACTGAGAACACTAACCTGCGGTCATCACCCTGGAGTCTTCTTCCTTGTTATTTGACTTTGGACGAACCAATGGGTCATCGACTCTCGTTGATGTTTCCGCAGCTTTTTTAATCAACTCAGAGTCTTCGGGGGCCGCCGACATGACGGGCACCTTTTGTAACCATTTCAACAGCTGAAAACAGTCGCAATGACTTTATTGTGTAACATGGAATATTCAGAAGTGTGAAGTATGGTAAGGAACAAATCAAAGTACCCTTCCGCACTAACTGTGCTGTCTTGTCTGACCGATGCGAAGAACTGGACATTGGAGATGTGGGCACGAACTGCCAAGGTGCACAGAACAGACATTCACTAATCCCCAGAGCAAACTTATCCTTAACCATTCTCCCTTCCCCACCCCCACCCCCACCCCCACCCAAAAAAACAGACTGCCTATTTTCTGAGGTTTCATGATGTACGCGCGAAGGACTGGGCTCACTGGTGAGGTTTCGCATGCGGTACCAATACCAAATTCAAAGCTCAAAAGTATATCAGAAACGGATGAGAGGCAGCTAGTAATTGGCTAGGTAAACCACTTGTTTTTTTGACCTAATGAGGTTGTCTTGTCTCAAGCAGTTATTATTGCTAGACTTTTTTTAAATCTGTACCCAAAATACAACCAATCAAACAATCTTATGGTTCTTTCGTGCTACCAGGCAACCATAAAAATTAGCTTTTAGAAAGTTTTTCTCCAAGAGGCGGTATAGCAGGACGCAAATACTCCAACGAAACACCATATAGTACATAGAAATGCCGGCACCCCTGAAAAACGGAGTCGTTTCGGGAAAACATTTGAAGGATAAAATCCGTGAAAACCAAGATCTCTCAGGAAATTTAATTATAAGAATCTCGCTTTTCAGTCAATGGTTACGAAAGGCAAAAATCTTCCGATCGTCCTTCAAGAAACACAAAAAACTCAACCCTATAACATTCAAGTAGTTTCTTTTTCTGAAGTAATTATAAACAGCTGCTGGAAATCTTCAGCTGTAGGCCGGGATTTACAGGTTTTGCCATCCTGTTACGTGCAAGTTGATGCCTTTCTCGGTTTTGATCGCTGTTTGTACTCGGCAAGTTAGAAATATTTGCATTGGAAATACGCTAGAAATCGAAGAAACTAGTAATAGAACGACTCTCCGTGAGACCCCACATAAGAGTAACCTTATCACAGCAAGTGGAGGGGGAGGCACGAAACTAGTCATGAGACCTTGGGCCAAACGCAGCGTAGTAGTCGGCTTAGTGGTCCCATCCGTTCCTAAACGAGATGGATATGATATTTGGCAGGCGAAGCGGACAGCTGATCTGTTTGCCTGATCGAAAGAATGCAGAGCGAACGAAAAGACGAGGCAAGAATAAGGATGAAGGCCACAATAAGACCACCAGTGGAATTTCCAAGACCCTCACCGTACTTCCAGACGGAAGTTATTTGGGGCAGTCTAGCAGGTATGTGCCATGGGATGGGTGTGGGCATAGCAGCAGTCTTATGGCGCCAAAAAGTCAGGCCAGAGAGGATCGTCACATGAGATAGGGATGAGTTCGGAGTCTAAACGAGTGCACTAGCGTTTGAAAAGCCGTGCAACAGGGAAGGTCGCACCGGTTGATGCGACTTTTATGCATGCTAATCAGAGAAACGGCGTAGGACAAAAAAACGGTTTCTGAAGAGAGCAAGTTAACGTATGAAAGAAAAGGCACCATAAATGAGCAGCCTTTCAAGACGCAGTAGAAACATAGACGAAGAATACGGCTAGAAAATCGGCATTTTCGATTACCATCACAGACAAACTCAACAAGTAACTAGATTCACTTGAGTCCACCAAGAGCAATGGCTAACACAGTCCCCCACATAAAGGTACTCGCACTGAGATGCGCAGCCGCAGTTCGAATTACAAAAGATGGTAGGATATACAAACACCCAGAACTGCTCAGAACAAATCATTATCCCAAACGTGGTTCTTCGGGGAGGTATCAATTTCATTGGTGAGTAATATTGGATTTCATTTTAAAAAGATGGATAAATAGTCTCTCGTCAGCTTTGGGAGCTTCAAGCTTTTAAATATTCTGGTTTTAAAACGATCCATATTTAGAAAGGTAATTCAAAAACTTTAAAGGTACACTTTGTAATCCAGCTTACAAATCACGATAGTTTTGGTCAGATTTGTTGTAAAGTATGACCAGCAGTGCATAAAATTTAAAACCCAAACAGTGGTTTGAGGAATAAACCCCTAAAAATACCACACACTGGAATATTAAGTTTTCAGAAGATGTTAGTTCTTAAAAAACCAAACGTAAGATTATAGGATCGCAAAGCGTCGCCGAAACAATCTTCTATCGACGGACACAATGTTGTGGTGGATGAATGAGACCGCTGCCCATTCAAAAATGACCTAGACAGCGATTTGTAGGTGTAGGTACACTAAAGGATGATGGTCAGCAGCTGCTGACGGGACTCGAGAGTGAGCCTCAAGGCAGAACGGAACGAGTGAGTTCCGTTAACGAGCAGTGAGCGTTCATCAACGAGTGAAAACCAATATTCCCCAGCTAAATCGGTAAGACAATGAGCACCTGGCTCAGTGATTAGAGTTCCGTACTTCTGATCAACGGATCGATCCTTGGTTGGTGCACCACCTGGGGTTGGGTATGGCTGACTGACGACGGCTAATAAGCCAGAAATAGCCATTCCAGTCTCCCGTATCTTTGCCGGCAATATTCATTGGTCAGCGGTTTCTCGGTTTCCATGGACATTTTTTAAAAATTGATCGCACAATAGATTGGAAAAAGACCTGCCTTGTGAAGCACGCTGCGGCTGGGGTCAGCATAACTCTTGCACAGACCACTGACTGCGGCAGATTTCTAGAAAAAAAAGGCAGAATTAAGAGAACAGATTTGCAAAGGTAAGACTTCCGGGATTAAATTCAGATAAGTGTAAATTGCTCACCGATGAGCAATTTACACTTATCAGAATTAAGAGGACTTCAAAAAAACAAGAAATAGGTACAAACAGTACCACAGTAAGGCTCACTGATGCACAACGTACTAATACGGAGGCTGTTTGGGCAGTCAATGAGGGGCGTAAAACAGATAGGACACTAGTCTGCAGTGAAGTGTTTGGAAGACTATATTTCGGATCCAGTGTCTATCAATTCAACAGCAACTTTCATAAAAATCTATAATTATTAATAAGTACGACCCAGACTTAGTCCTTACAGATCCGGTCTCCGGCCGGTAGTTCGCGTACGGTAGAGAAAAATTGCTGGCCATGCGGGGGAAAACAAGCAAGTGCCGTCGAACGTGAGATGGAGGGGCATTTTCAAGGTGGTAGCTGAATTTTTAGTTCAAACTAACCTAACTCACAGTTTCACAGCCGCTGGAAGTTCGGCTGTAGCAGGGATTTTCGTTTACATGTGCACAAAGGATAAATAAACAAAATGTTTTTAAAATGTTCTACCATGTCCTTACCATTTCGAATGCCTTTCCGAGTTGAGATGGCGGGCACCAGGAATCTGCTATACCAGGACCTATAAAGAAAGCGAATATGTATAAGAATAATATTGATAACGGCAATCAAGCAGTCAATTTAAGAATGAAACTAAATACCTCTATAGAGGTTACAGGTCACACCATATTAACAGCACAGGTACCAACCAAAAGCCCAGACACATGTTTTGCCGGTATTCTGACTCTGATAGACACAGCTGCAAAGGATCCGGCTCATCCGTGGGTCCCCAAGCGTTCCCTGTGTGATCTCTGGTAGATACGCTAGTTTACAGATTACAGCTTTATAAGTTCCTCATAATGGAATCGCGAACTTGGAGTAAATCAGCTTATTTTAAGGTTGATAAGCGTAGACTGAAAGTTGATATGAATATTTGCGCCAACAATGGGATAACCACGTAATATTCATTAAACTACCAACAGGCAGTCAGTAGTATATTTAGGGGTTACCGGTAGAAGCATACTGATAGCACACGTACTAGCTAAAAGCCCAGACACATGTCTCGCCGGTATTCTGACGCTGATTGACACAACTGCGACTGGTCTGGCTCATCAGTGAGTCCACCAACGTTCTTTACGTGCTTTCTGATAGGTAATCCAGTTTACAAATTGGTGCTTTAAATTTCATTAGAAATTACTCGCTAATTTGGAGTAAATCAGTCTATCTGAAGGTTTATAGGCGTAGACTAAATACCTCTAACGAAATTGGAAAATGTTGGGCGAGTCCGGCTCCGTGAAAAGTCGTGCGGAGGAGCAGCAATCAAATTGGAGTCTACCATTTTATGCGAAGCAGCAAGAGCACTTCGCAAGTCAGTCTGCTCAGAGAAGTCGAAGATTTCACCTGCAAGTTCATCAACCATCTATAAAGAAAATGCATGAACAGGGAACACTAGCATAATGGTCCGGAGACAAGTACCGATCGATACTTATCCTGTAAGTGGGGATGATACTTAGTTAAGGCAAGAGAGAAGAAAATAGTCAACGGAGTTTGGAAAAACCATTGAGTCTTCTCACATTTTGTCAAATATCGTAAACGTATCACGTATTAATAAGTCGATCTGATTTCCTCTTTGAAAATAAACCACTCTGGTCTGTTAATCCAAAAGCTTTAAGTTTTATTTTAAAAAATTCTAATTGAGGTGAGCCTTACAGACAAGAACGTACGACTTGTGCACGAGCTAAGCCGTGATATCCGACAACAAGAAGGCTCCTCAAGTAGTATAATATTGAATTTTACGGCCAACTAGTCCCAATAAAAGCAAAAAGCGGTCAATTTCTAGGCCCAAACCCACAAAATTTGAGGTTTAGTTAAAATAACTGTGGGATGAGTCATGGCAACACTTGCATCAGGAAAGTGAAGAATGTAAAAGCGATGAAAGTTTTCTTGAGTACTCTGATCAGAACTTGGGAAATACACGATTGATGCTAACAACCGAGTTGTGCTGTGCCGATAAATGACTACTTAAGCTGGTTAAAATTAAGGATTATGTGTTCTAGGGGTTGTTTAAAGCCTAAAAAATTACCTAATGGTGTTAAAGAGCTAGTGCGTGTAGAGGCCCGGCGACTTACCAAATCGCCGAGTTTATTGTTCCGGGCATCAAGAATGATCTTGTGTAAATCATACACGTACTTTCGCACCAAAGGAGGGATAGGACTGCAGCACGCGAAAATTCCTGTAGTTTCCCTGCAAAATGAGTGAGAGTTATACAGTCCTAGGACATAGTGGGGGCTTTTGTCGACATGTAGAACACAACAATGTTTATTTCTGGTTTATTTGCATCGCCCAGCCAATGGTAATTCAACAGCAGGCCTTACGCCAAAAAAACTGACCGGAGTCAGTCAATCAAACAGTAACGACTTAATCACGTCAATAGGGTCCCCTTCACGTTGGCTGAGATCGGAAATAATCAGTCAAATATAGGAAAATTACACAGAGCTACTCCGATTATAAGACGTGTGGGGTTGGGCACAATTCAGAAGCGGTTATTTCAGTGTTCCTCTTTTTCTAACAAGGGAACTCAAATGACTGTTGGCCAGTCAACACTGAAATGGATGTGTGGAGGTAGAGCGTCAACAACATAGAAACACGGAGGCAACCATCCGTCCGGCAGTCAGAATAGGGCAGTCAATGCCACTTCAAAGTGTTTACTGTTTTAAACGATCTACTGGTTACATTTAAGTAGACAGTATAAAACCAAATAATTTCCAAAAGCTAACCTGGGCAACTCTTCAGCAATTGTCTTCATCATGTGGTTCGGCAGCACGTACCTGAAGGGAAGCATTAAAGAGTGGTCAAGGTACAGTGACCATCTGGGTCTGCTTTCTAAAATTACGTTTCAAAAGAACAACGGAATCAAAATCAAGTACGTAGGCGTTCATACCGCAATTGGGATGTTCGTAATTCGTATATCAGATGCGACCAGGACCACAATGATTCCGATGGTGGTGGCGAGTTGCGCATTAATAAGTGTAGACTGAAGATGGCTTCCGTCGAATCTGTTCAACTACCTCTTCTCGTAATTACTCTGCCTCAAGATTAAGACCATCAGTGATGGAATTTATCGTGGTCGTTAACGTGGCGAAAGCTTTCATCTGATGCGTTCAGTAGACTGCGTTAACCTCTCAGGTATTACGCAACAACGTAGGCCATCACTTGACATATGGAGCACGTACAATAGGTATTGTGACAGGCCTGGATGCAGGCCCATGTCGCGCCAGTCACCTGCGCCTAATCCCAACTCCGGTTTTCTTGATTCTGTCATGAAACCGGGTTCAGGTGAGCGAGGGAGAGGAGTGAGGTAGATGCAGTATAAGTCTACGATCACTATAAATTAGTCCACGCGCAGGTCACCGTTTTGCGCCCAACCTACTGTGGGACACACGGCGTACCTCGTCGGAATCGACGGTCGTAATGTCGAATCAAGTCTCCCAAGCGGACACACTTATATGGGTTATGGTTTTGTCTAACGCAGCAAAATATACTATTTTGGAGAGCGCAGACGAGACAGGTTATGTATGAGGAATTTAGCACCCATGGAAAACTTGAAACTCTTAGGGGTTAGGTTGAAACATAGGGACCTGAAATAGTATTTAATCGTTAGATAGGAAACGGGAATAGGTACTCTGCATATTACAAGTGACCTTGCGCTAGATTCAAGGGGGTAGGGTTAAGACACGGGAATACGTACCCCCTGGAATTTAGCGCAAGGCGACGTGTAATACGCAGTGGTTCCAATATTTAACCAACTATTATCTCATGAGCAAGTTTATAAGAAACTGTCATTCGTGCTGACGGCAAAACGAGTCAATACATGCAAAATGGGCTGGGCAAGTTCGCAATACAGCAAAAATGACGACACAAGTTCGGACAAGACCTCGAGGCGATTGCGCAAGCAGGAGTTAATTTCTAGTGGCAGTAGGGTCAGACAATATACCCATGAAACCAGGTGTGCGACAATCGGAGCATCGATAAGAAAAAGATGTGCACTTTCTGCCACAAAAACAAAGCTTTCGGACCTTCATGGCTGGTAGCAATTGCGACAACGCCGCACTATACGAACGCCAAAAGGAACTCGGGGCTGTAAGATTCCGTATCCGAAAAAAAATCAGCTACCTACAGATCACTGGAATACTCAAATGAACAAGAACGAAATAAGCAATGTGCATCTTGAGTAGATGACGATGGGCTTACGATTGAATTTGTAGACATCAGAAATCAATTGAAACAAAATCATGCTACCTAGGCAATCGATTTTCAGGAGGTGATTTTTTTTTTCAGGTAGACGGAAGGACGTGCATTTGAAAGCCAGCATTCTAGCATGCCATGGATATTACGACATTACCCACTCTGTACTAGAGTGTGAATTCAGAATTTCAGTTAATGTTCCATAGGCCAAGCCACCTTTTTTAGGTCTGACACAACAGCACCACCAGTATTTGGGTTCCTCAAGTGCTATGAACACTAATACGGAAAATAGGCACTTTTCACCCAGAAAAAAACCCACCACAAATTTTGAAGCACCGTCCTGTGCTATTGCACCTAAAAACCGAATCAAATCAATGAGCAAAGTAACGACAGCAGCAGATAGGAAAGACGGGACAGAATAAGAGTCTGAAAATACTGCCTGTTCTCTTGTTGAACAAAGCAGACCAAACTTACTGTAAACTTTCGTCCTCTCGTCGAGCAATGGAGTCTCGGAGGGCGTAGAGGTGTTTGAGAGCGTACAGCTGTCTCTTATTTAGACTGTTTCCACTTGAAATTTTATACAGTGATAGGTAACCAAGCGGATCAAATTTCGGCTTCTGGTATATCTAGGAAACGCAAAGCGGAAAACAGAATAAGCTTAGATATAACAGGATATTGTCAGCAAGACTGAAACAGATAACAAGGAGAAGTATTTAGTTGGTCGAAGATTCAAACCAACATACTCGCAGACAGAGCTCGCGGCTGCGTTCCATGGCGGACTGCAGCAAACCTCGATCGGAGAGGAAACCACGAAGCTGTTCCGCAATATAGAGCAGGTAGTGTGTATCGGAACGAGCGTACTCAATCAGCTCCTGTGGAAGAGGCCTGGGTGCAGAGGGCAGAGGTATTTAGGTGGGAAAACAAGAGACAGTGAAGATGGGGTGATTTATTTTATTGAAGCCATAAAAAGCGATCCAATTACTGGGGACTAAGTGAAATAGTGGCAGTTGTAGTGAGACGGTATGCACCACATTAGTGCGCTGTTATACTGATCACCGTAAAAAAAGCACTTCCAGCAGGGGGTCAAGAAGGATGACTTACCTTATCCGCCAATCGGCCAGTTGGTACATTTTGTTTGTGACTGTGTTAGCGAAATTTTGTAGAAGATAGCTGAGGGAAAATCGGGGCAGCATAAGGAGCCTGGAGGCCTGCCCAGTATCGAAGAGGTTGACAACGTAAACACTGAAATCCCGCTGCAACCACATGAGATCCAAGTCAGAACCATGGAAAACCTTCAAGTCAATAGAGGATTTTGGAGGTTAGCTGTCTTATAATACAAAAGCTCAGACAGGCTGAAAATAAGTAGAATCGAGAAAAATACCTTGACAATGGCTGGGTCTGTAAAAACTTCATTGAGGCAGTTCAGGTGATCCCGTAAAGCAAGCGTGTCAATAACGTAGTCCTTACTACGTGTAGACAATTGTAGAAGACATGTTATGCCCAGAAATGTGCGATAGCCATGATGCTAGAAGAAAAAAAACATTTCGGAAGAGTTTTATGATCGGAAAAAGAATGCTAACCAGCGACGGGGGAGAAAGCCTCTTCCTATAAAAATCCATGGGCCGGAAGAGCTGTTGCGCTCGAACCATGTGAAACAACGAACCAACGGTGCAAGGCTGCAGGGCAATCATCAAACATCAACAACCAGAGTAAATGGAAGAAAGATACTAGCGGCTTCAGGCTTGAGGCAACGATGAAGCATCCCGCGTAATAAACAGAAACAACCAAACTTAAGTTATTTCATTTGCGAATTTTAACTATGAACTATGACGTTATCAGTTAAAAACATGGATTTAAGAATAGAAGTGAGAATATATGAGGTGTTTTAAACCATGTAGACTAAAGCGGCTATCAAAATTGGTGAAAAGCATGTCGAAATGCGTCATACATATGACTACAGTACTTTAATTGTGATAAGTGCTTTCAAAAACCGTACAAGAAAAAGGTCGTGCATGTATTCACATTTTGAGAGGGTCATAAATCTACACAAGGATTTTTGAAGAAGACATTGCAATCTACGCTAGTGAGGTCGAGAGGGCGTTCGGTCGACGCAGGGCGCGGCCGCAATTAGATGGCAAAAGCAACGCCAACTTCTTTCATTTTATTACTCGGCGAAACTCCTTAAGTAACAGAGCTTACTAACAAAACCATCTTAAAGGTTTGGCAATAAGCAATTTAATTCAAGAAGTAAAGCAAAGGTATGAGCAACATAGACAAGGAAAATTGGAATGACAATTTCTGGTTTATCAGCCCCTGAACTCGGCCGTTCTCGATCTAGAATTTGCGCGTACATATGACCAAGTATGGCAAATGGCCATCCTCGTTTACCTCATGATTGTCGTTATTACCTAGCGACTACTGCTGCCCAACCACTAACCGGCCGCCCACGACGGCAACGGTCACATAGCGATGATAGAAATGACGGTAATAGTAGTTAAGTTGGAAAACAAAAAGTGGGGAAGGAGGATCAGTATCGGTGAAAATACGGAAAAAAAACAGCCTACTTTAAAAGTAGCACTAGGCGAACCTCCAAATCCACTGCTATTTCGTTCTCAGTTTTCAATTCGCTCATAATCCGATCTAATGATTCCTGTGAATCTACAAATTCAAAGTCCGTATCCACCAGGGATTTTGGAACAGGATTTGACGCTGGTGTATAGGTCATCTTCGCGATTTCGTCCGCAAAGGCTTCCAGTTCTTGAAAGTAGGGATGAGGGTAGTCCTCTGATTCTGGATTGTCCGTGTTCATTGAATCTGAAGGCAGAGGGATAACAGGTACAGACTTTGGAGAAGATCAAAATTTTGGATCAAATACCTGGCCGTAAAAGATAGTGGTTTTATCAGAGCAAAATGCAGCTGAGACAGAGGATCGCATTTCCTGAATAATATCAACGCATGAGAAAACAAAGAGAACGTGGTTATAAAATTGCACACCGCAGCGATAAATAAAACTGTTCATGGCCGGTAGCGCAGACGCACAAACACGAAAATGGGTTTCGGGTTTAGTCTTAAAATTAGTTTCATGGACAACTGACCGACTGACTGGACCGAAAAAAGCTGCAAGTTTTGCAGGATGTAGATCAAAGGCAATACGGTTACGACTTGGTTACTAAGACATATAAATCTGGAAAAGTAATTAAGAAAATATATTCCTTAGAGAAACACCTAAAACTGCTTAGGCAAAAAAAAACACTTTTAATTGACATGGAAATGGTTTGAAGACTGCTGATAGTCCGACCGTCTCAAGCAACTTTCATCGTTTTCACGCGGTGGGCGCAGCACCAGCGGCCTACGTGAGAATAGATTTATAGTGAGACAGACTTCAATGCAGTTGCCTCACTCTCTCCTCTCTCACTCACGCACCAGTCGATTGTTTGAGCCTACAAACCAACTAACGATGGAATTGGGTACAACGACTGACGCGACGTGGTGGTCTACGTCTAGGAGTGCCATCCTTCCTCCTTCACCCAGTATAAAACAGTTTCGGGGTTCGCATAGGTTCTATCCAACCCGACGATGAGCGCATGCTGCAGGCCGCTATGGGCTACTTTGTGGTTCGGCCCACCTGCACAGCCTTGTGGGAGAGGCCTCGTGAATGGATCCTACGACATGGAACGCGATGCTGCATATTTGAATCAAATGTTAATTCCAGCTTATAATACAGGCCTATCAATAACAAAGAATGTAATAGTTATTTCAGAAAGGACCAGGAAAACAGCACGGTAGTTGGCTACTACCCTTCATTAAAATTAGCCTGCACGAGACGTGGAAGTACTGAATTTCATTATTCCTTTAACGCGAGTTAGATCTCTATGATTGATGGTAATACGTCGCCATTCTAACTATTTTTTGAATCGAGATCTCCAATTAGCTTGGCAAACTATGTGAAGGATGTCATTATTGTTGTTATGTACACGAGTACGTGTAGAAATGTTCAGAAAAATGCCGAAACTATTATTATCCAAATCTGGGAGGTTTCTTTGTCAAAATTCAGTTCCGGACCAGGCTATATTACAGGACAAGAACAACCTGTTATGGTTCGAGAGGTAAAAACGTAAGCGATCTGCGAGATCAACCGTTAGTATGTCCCAGTAACCCCGTTTTACTACAACCGTAGTTGTTAAAAAACTTATTCAGTTGGCCTGAAAGAGATACTATCAGAAGACACGGAAAAAATGAACATATATCCACGACAGCTAAGTTGAATGGCATGCCAGACGACTACGATTGGAATACTGAGTTAAAAAAATAGGTATAGTAAGGTTCATCACGAACAACCATCAAAAGGGAACAAGAGTGCTCTTCAAACGCCCATTTAAACGGCTTCTATATAAATCAAGCTAGAAAGCCTCGTAAAAGTTGCAAACCTAATGCATTTGGAAACGCCTCAGAGCACTCAAGATTTTTAACAGTCCTAAGTACATAATAGCTCTTAAGTTCTAAAACAGAGGCAGATGATTAGGTCAAAAAATCACACTCAAAATACATCTAGGAGAAATTTAACGCTACTTTTTTTATCGAACATTTTAAGTGTAGGTTTTACAAAGGGTGAAGCTCTTTTCAAGTTATAATTAGGGTTAAATTGCTTCGCCTAAAGTGGGCAAGAAAGTCTGAGCCACAATCGATAAATGCATGTTCCCTAAAAAATCTCGCGAAACAACCCAAGTCTGATAGATAGGTGTCAACGGAAAAGCCCATGATTTCTGTAAGAGCCAATGGAGGCTTAGTTGCGGTTATCAGTCGGCGGTAAACAATCTCAGACAGAGAAATGGAGCCCAAAATCAGTTGGTTATCGAGCTCTAAAGCGAAAAGAAATTTCCAAATTTCGACCCACTACCAAATAATGTTGGCAAAGGACACTCACATGAATCGCAATATCTAACAGTACGTTCATCCATCAAAGAATATACACTGGAAATAAGGAGTTATCACTTTGTCAGCTTATGCAAGATACATAACACACGAGTAAAGAAACGTCCATACCAGGAAGAGGATAGCATGGTTTGCCATCGATCTTGTCCTGTTAGTTGTCTTCACACGCATGAGTAATGAAAAACAATCGTGGAAGACGTCTACCAAGATGAAGCCACATGTTTGACTTACAAATGAGATTTCAGCGCGTGCCACAGATACCGAAAACAAGTCTACATTAAGTGGCCATTGAAGATAACATTTTCCGGTTTATGGAATAATTAATCTTTCAAAACAAGCGAAACCATTCGCAACTCCGCGATTGACTAGGTACTCGTAACAAGCTGCGTCAAATAAGGTTCTGTGACGGCTTTTTATATATGCCTTATTTGCGCAAACTGATGTACGAAACATCCATATTCCTGGAGGACGCATAAATATGATCGAAAGTCTAGTCATGAATATGATGAAGCTAAAGTCGACCCGTGAATAACTCGGCACTTAGTCAAATTGACCTACGAATTCAGCTGAAAATACATGAGCCTATACTACAGTACAGGTCAAAAAAGCCCCAGAATAGTACTGCCACATCAACGTTTTTCATATACGCGTAACATTTATGAAGAATTTAGTACGCAGGGCACCATGGGCTTGAGATTATCGAAACACGGTAAAAAGTTAAAATGAATGGGATCAGATGAACTATGAAAATTTGCTATTCAGACGCGTATAAAGACTGAGTACTCAGGGAATAAACAAGACAAAAAAAATCATACTCAAAGCAGTCAGGCGAGCTCAATTTAACACCACTATACCACTATGAGGAGGGAAACAAAGACAATCTAATTTTAATATTAACTATTTAATTGCTTACGAAAACTACTTCAATCAGTCCGTCTGTGCTCCCAGATAGGTCAAATGCAAAACTCGTTTTAGATGGCTGAATAGTGCAGCAGACTGCAAATTGCTGGTAATGAAAGGGCCGGCTTATGACCCGTCAGAGCAAGAGCACATTAATTTGCAAAAATTTTAAAACCAAGAAATAACCGACTTACTCTCAAGAGGAACAATTGCATTCGGTTTTTTCTTGAGAAACGGACGAAATGGATTGGCTGTGTTATCTGGCTGACGGGAAAAAAGAACTTGAGGACGAGAAACGTTCTTCGCTGCAAGTAATTTAACAGAGCTCGACGTCCCTCCTGCGTTTTGTACATTGGAGTTCCTTTCAGACGACTTTTGTACTTCGAAGACGACTGGCTGAGACGCTGAGAATTTTTTCTGGGTTGCAACTACCAACTCCTGAGCGTTATTACTAACTCGTTCTGGAAATTCAATATGATCCATTTCCAACGTCTGAAGTGTTACGAAACGTTAGAACGTACAACATGATCAAGAATACGATCATTGATATCCAATATTGTGGCGAATTTTTCTTCGAATGATTTCACCTGCGGGGTATCTAGGATATTCCCTTCGCCATGAACTTCATCCATAATGTTCTGAATTCTGAAAAATATCAATTAAGAGCTTGCAACTAACAAAGACAAAATTTTGTTCGCGTTTCCATTCATCACAGCCTTATACTGAGGAAAATCATTATAGTAAGTGAATGCTGGCGTGGATGACGAGGGAAACTCGTGAGACAGTTTCACGACTTTGGCGACGCTGGGCACGAGGGTCTACAATGATGAGAATAGTATTTTAAATATTCAAACCGAAACAAGGCGATCGGTAGCAAGTGAGGCTTCACTTTTTTCCAGGCTCTGGGCGCCTTCCATATCGGTCATCACCACGGATGCTTTTCACAATTGATGCGGATCACCAATATCAGAGACGCAACCGCACAACCAATAAAGGCAACCACTCTCGCCAGTAGTTCAAAACGGCGCCTTGAGCAACTGATCAACTGATGCTAAAGTTACGCAAGGTTGAGACAGAATTCCAAATGATCCATCGTAGAATGGTTCTGAATCCACAAAAGTCCTCACTACTCATCAAATACTAACCATTAGTAATTTATGGTGCTGAAATTTGACGAAAATAAACCCAATTTCGTTATTGGAGCACTTAACAGAAATTTATAAAATGACAGATGAACAGTTGGGTGCTAAGTAGAAAAAAAGGTGAATGAAACAAGCTATAAATTCAATATACAGGGCCAAATAACTTCAATTACCAACGAAACAGAAATATTAAGCAAAAAATAAAACCAATCTAATGCACGAAAATCAGCCGATGATCTAGACCTGTACAGGCTAAAAAGTGGGATTTACCCAGAGCCCTACATTCATCCGGCCACTTTAAGCGTTATAGGTCAACTCAGAAGACAAGAGAATGGAGAAGAAATTTCACACGGAGTCCTTAGTTGCAACCCTAGCCAGCAGTGACCCCTCGCTAAACCAGGGCTAGTGTTGAATTTGTCAATTCATAATGGATACAGCAAGAGAAATAGAAGGAGTTGGAGTTTGAAGCAGTGGTAGTGGCTGCCTTAATGTTTGTGGAGACAGCTCACATGTTGCCAACTGGTGTGTTTTGAATTACCCGAGGAGTTATCAATTAACCCATGCTACATCGGCCGAGGTGTGATGCGTTCCAGTGGCGCTTGGGCAGCCACAATTACCTGAACGTATTTCTCTGCCAAGTGGAAGTTGGACATGTAGCTGTAGACCAGCAAGACTGAAATCGCCCAATACAAAAGGAAATGGCCTTGGGGTAGCGAGTTTTTAAAAAAAAACATCGGATCTCAAAATGACAGTAGATGGCAACATAACCTCCTGCTCAACGTCGCAAAATCCATTAAGCTCTTTTACGACTTACCTTCTTCAGTAACCCCGACATTTACCTCTTCACCAAATCAGGGTCGAAGGAACTAAATCGCAAACAAATTGTTTTCTTTCTTAATGCTAATCTCCTAAAATACCATTTTCAGAATTTAAAATATAGTGGACACAGAAAGGAAAGTGAAGACAATGAGTTACATTTTTCAACAAAAAAGAGCAATGGTAGCAATGACGCATACGTATATTAAACTCCGTCGATCGATATTGTCAGCCACCTCTTAACAGCTACAGCAGTGTAAATAATACTACTGCGAACTGAATATATTTACCTTCTTTTCCCAACGGGTGATTGAAGAATGGAACAAACTGCCAGCTTCGGTTGTTGAGGCTGAAAGCGTTGAAATGTTTAAAAGAAGACTTGATGCATTTTTAATTGATGAAAATATATTTAGTCGACAGCAATGATCGATATACTAAAACGACTATCGCCATGTAACATTTGCTTGTTTTGCTAGCGTCTATTTGTAAATAGGGTTTTCAAAGGCTCTGCCTATCTCCCTTATATATACTGAATTATACTGAATTATACTCGGTTTTTCAACCAAAGATTACTTTTAGTTACTGTCTTTTGTGTACTGCACGCGAGTGCTTGTGTCCAATACTGATGACGAAAATTTGTTAAAAAGTTAAAATATGTTCGATGTTGTTAACTGTAATAGATTTTTTTAATGCAGCTGAGAAAATAGATTGTACAGGGCCTCTGAATAAAATACAACAACTTTATAGATCTAAGTTGACTTACCGTACGTGTCGGTAACAAAATTATCGACTGTTATTCCGAGAGAATATGCCTACTGCTGTTCTTAAACGCGTCCCTTAGAATTCAAAAAGCGTTTTGTAATTTGACTATGAACTTGGGTTTCATCAATACGCGTAGTGTTCATTTGAATTTTATACATGCGAATTTACCGCAGTCCGACGTCGAGATATCTCTTCTGAATACTTCTATTGGAGCTCTCCCCGCATAATCGGTTTTAGTGCCGATAATTATGCACGGAGGACAGCAGATTACTTGATTAGATAATTGCCTCAGAAGGGACTCTGGGAGAACAGTGCAAGTATGTTATCTCCCTGCATACATCCATGATTTTATTGTGCTGACATTTCAAAAACAAAAGTATTGCATCCTGGGAGATAGGTTACATACAGTATTTCACAAAATATATTGGGTGTTGTTAATCTGGCGGGCAGCTGACCACAGGTTCGACAACTCACGTAACACCGTGTGGTCAGCAATTATTGTCATGAGGTAAAGGCGCTTCCCAATCTTTTCTTCAGAGAACGGCATCCGGATGGACATGGTCATTTCTCTCATTCGCATTATCATTTTGTTGTCCGGCGTCCACTTATTCATTGCATGACACTTTCGTATCTGTTAGCAAACATGTTAACCATTTTTGTTACGCCTTGGTTGCTGTCGAGCTACGATCCCAATCACCACCACTAATTCACATCTGGTGGTCGCATTGGCCAGCGTTCGTAGATGGTAGTTTGTGTCCGGTATCATCCCAGGCCCGTTCATGCCTGGGTGTGAATCTGGGTTCAAATTCCAACGTGTCTGGTTGACCTTCCCACTCGCGGTCCTGCTTGTCGAACTGCACCGTAGAGCTAAGTAAGAAAAAAAGCCCATGTA